>LBNU01002363.1:64087-99700 GCA_014162995.1 Artemisia annua
TTATCTTTAATTAAGCATGAGGGTTCCAAGGGTTGGAAACCCTAAAAAGTACAGAAAATTTGTCTAGGGTTTGGTGCCAAAAGTTCTCCACAAAGTTCCACACTTAATGAATGAAAATAGAAAACTATATATAGATTTTACATTCTGACGGCGTCAGGTTATAGAGGCTGACGCCGTCAGCTCGCCGCCATTAGGTTTCTCGGATGGCCTAGATCCACTTCGGACGCCGTCACTCTCTATTCCTCTCTGGGCCGTCACTCTTTAGATCATAACCTGACGACCTACATCTTCTAACACCTGACGGCGTCAGGTGTAAAAGTTCCAAATCTTTCTGGTCCGTCATTTGAAAATTGGTTTTCACTCTTTTGTCAATGTATGCTGACGGCGTCACCTTGTGACTCTGACGCCGTCAGGTAGTAATTCCTGCTTCTTTTGAGACTTTGTAGTTTTCTTCACTTTATGCTCCAAAAACGTCCAAATATGCATGTTTTCCAGAATCCCTCTCAAAAGTACCTAAAATGACAAAAGGAACGATTTAGGGCAATATTTGATCACATTTATACGAATTAAGGCTTAAATGACCCCTTAAAAGCATAACACTTTTCGTCTCATCAGACACAGATAACGCCGGGGTGGTGCCAATGGTAAGGCTTGACTCTATTGATAATGGTGTTGTTAAAACATTCTTTTACAATGGTCAACCCTTTGACATTGCAAAACAAGTAAAAGAGAAAGTAAGAGAGCACTCCATTGAAACAATAAGGGAGTTGCTTTTTCTTAAGAATGACAAAAAAAGAATAAGAGTCAGATGTATGGGTTGTGTTCCCCTACCAAGCCCATTAGGTACTGATGGACCGGGTGTAGGCCCAGTTAGAGGTCCATTAACCAGAAAAGGGTTAGAAGCATTGATTGCAGACAAAAATGAACCCTCCCAAATACTCTGCCCATGGTTATTGCTTGTCGGCAGGGATGGTGAAACATAATTTTGGTCAGTGAGAAAACATAACGATCAACATACATGTATGCAATCAAGGGCCCTCAAACATTTTGACCTTAACTTTATCTCAAAGCAAATAAAAGAAAAGATTAAGACCAACCCACGGATCCCTGTGAAGTCTGTTCATAATCAGCTTACCAACCAATTTGAGCTTGAAGTATCAATGCAGAAGGTATTAAGGGCCAAGAAAATTGCAGTCACAGGGATTAGGGGGAATTCAAGCTACAATTCACCATGTTGAGAGACTATGTTCAAGAGTTGCAGAAGAGGAACCCTAATACAACAGTTGTGATTCATGTGGAACGGCCTGCAGATGATAATCTTCCAACAAGAGAATTCAAGAGACTGTATGTTTGTTTAGGTGCTTTGAAGGAAGGATTTAAAGCCTGTCAGAGACAGTTGTTGGGGATAAATGCTTATCCAATTGATGGTCCTTTGAAGGGTCATCTTCTAGTAGCTGTGGGAATTGATAGCAACAATGGTATATACCCATTAGCTTATGCTTTTGCTGAATCAGAAAACACAATAGCATGGACTTGGTTTCTTCATTGTTTATCTGATGATCTTGATCTTGATGCAAATTCAGTCTTCACTTTTGTTACTGAAATGCAAAAGGTATTCCCTTAAACTTGTAATGATTCCAATTTGCTCTGTTTTTAAAAAGAGACTAAATAGATCTGTTTTTTTTGCAGGATGTTATATCAGCTTTAAGAGAAGTTTTTTCAAATGTGGAGCACATATATTGTCTTAAAAGCATACATGAGAAAATGAAAGTTCATTGGACCGGAAGGGCCTTCAAAGACCATTTGTGGAGATGTGCAACAGCTGCAACCGTTGTACATTTTGAGAAATCAATGGATGCTTTAAAGATATTTAGTCAAGCTGCCCATGCTTGGTTAAGTAAGATACCACCAATCCATTGGTCAAGGTCACATTTCTCATGTAAGTCATCTGTCTGTGTCACTTAACTTGTATATGTTAAGGTACTATGAAATGTATAAGTAAAATATCTTTATTTGTCTTGTTTTAGGGCGACCTCATTCTGATGTGTTACTTAATAACATGTGTCAAGTGTTTCATGAGAAGATAAGTGAGGGTATAAACAAACCAATAATTACAGCATTAGAATACATCAGGGAATACTGTATGAAGAGGATAATGCATGTTGTGACGGTCATTAATAAGAGTAACGGCCCACTAACACCCACTGCACAACACATGTTAGAAGGTATAAAGAAAGAGGCTGTTAGGTATAAAGTTTTATGGAATGGGGGAGATAAATTTCTGGTAACTGGACCATGGGGTGACCAATGTGTAGTTAATGTTGTAGAGAAGTCTTGTACTTGCAATAGATGGGAGATTACAGGTTTACCATGTAAACATGTTGTTGCTACCAATTGGAATATGGCTTTGAATAGACAACAAGTAGGGGCAGTTGAAACATGGGCTCATCCTTGTTACTATCTCAACACTTGGGAAGAAACCTACAGACACAATGTGTCCCCCATAACTAGCAATGAGAATTGGGAAAAATCATCTGTGCCAACAACTATTGTTCCACCAAAGACTCAAGCAAATGCAGCTAAATCAACTAGTAAAAAAGAGTAAGGTTAGCTCCTGAAACTGAAGAGATTGTCAAGAATGGTAAACTGTCTAAGGTTTGGAAGAGTGTAAGGTGTGGTGTTTGTGGCATTGCTGGACACAACCGAAAAACATGTCTTGGCTATGGTGGACCCAAGCTAGTCAAAATGGCCCTAAAAGACAAAAATGTTCAAATGGTAAGGGAAAAGGCAAACAAGTGCCTCAAAAGGTTGCATCAAAGAAGACACCTCCTACAGGTAACAAAGTTGCAGCAGATAAACAATCTGAAGGTATAGGTGTTGCTGAAAGTCAAGATGTTGTAGCTAAAGGTACTTGTGTGCAATCTGGAAGTCAAGAGGAAGCTACTCAGGATGTTGCTACAGACAAAGAAGGTGAAGTAGCAGGTGTTGGATCTGTGAGTCAAGATCAAGCAATTGAGAATCCCAGCAAACGTAGTGTGCAAGCAGTTTCAGTTTCATCCCAACCTACCACACGAAGATTGACTAGGCAGCAGGCTGCAATGGACAGAATGATGCCCTCACCATAGACCAATTCTGTTATGCTATTGAACTAGACAATATTTCTTTATGTTTGCTATAGACAAGTTATGTACTCTAATTATCATGCTTTGAAAAGTATGCAATTTTATGCAGTTGGAATTATATCCATTTGCATTATCTATGGAACCATGTTATGTTTCTGAATTTTAAATGTGTATAATTTGCATCCTGATAACGTCAAATTTACCCATGATTTAAGTGTTAATTTCCCCCTTTGTTGCTCATCTTTTCCATTCATATGAAGGATATATACTCTTATTTGTATATATTTTGGTTTCAGGGTAAAGATGAGTAAAAGAACGAACAAACGCGAAAATGGAAGGACTTAAGAGTAAATACATGGAAAATGTGGATTCTGCACTAACTACGGCGTAGAGGTTCATCCACCTACGACGTAGCAAGGTTTAATGAAGACTACGGCGTAGCTCACTTCATGACTACGGCGTAGCAATCTACTAAAAGGTACTACGGAGTAGCAACTTTCCACCTATGGCGTAGACCCCAATTTGAGGCAGTAAAGAACTAACGAGGCCAAAGAAGAAGTTACAGCGTAGTTACCCTAGCAACTACGTCGTAGAAGCATTCAATGAAGAAACTACGCCCATAGCACTTGATCAAGCTACGACGTAGTCTAGATTTACAAAGGCTACGGCGTAGCAACTCAATCAGCTACGCCGTAGCAAAGTCGGGCATATAAATACCAGCCCTAATTCTGAGTTTATTCATTCACTTTTCACCACACAGAAGTTGGGAGAAACTCAGGGAGCAGGAGGAACGAAGTTCTAGCCCCATAGAAGTCATTTCAAAGGGAGGATTCACACACCAATCATAAGTTTATCAATTCCTTTGTCTTGTATTCGATTCATGTTTACATTTGTATTAATCCAACATTGTTTAACTGCAATTATGAACATGAGTGGCTAAACACCTCTTGGTGTTAGACTAGTTATGAAATTGTTATTGTTATGATTTAGTTTTCTACGCATCTATTGTCTATTGTTTGTATACTTTCATGGCGAGTCTTAGGACACTCTAGTTCTGGTAGTGTTGAGTGTTGGTAGTTTCTTGGAGGCTTGGGGAATTAACCCTAGGAACCAAGCCGATAGGGATGTGACTTGGTGATAGCAATATCACCATACATGTGCGAATTAACCCTAGGACCACCTACCAATGCGATACGCTTAAAGGAGTTAGAGGGGGTGTAAGATCTGACCATGCCGCATCTCGCTAGACTTGTCCATGTTAGTAGAGGTACTTAATGACTCTTACATCTTCGTAGGTTCACGCCGCCCGATGAACCCTCGGCTTTACAATAGTCGGGGATAGGACAAGGTGTAAGATAGATTTAGGTGATTTAACCCTCTGATCCTGAATGAATGTAACCCCCAGACGATATGATAGGATGCACTTATAGAAAACTAATCATAATAATAACAAGAGTATTAATTAGGTTAGCACTATCTCTCTTTACTGATCTTCTTCCATTTTATTTACTTGCATTGTTATTTACATTTCTAGTTAATTAATCTTTCAACTCATAAAACCCCTTTTACACGTGACACTAAACTCAGATAGACTCCAAACACATAGCTTTTGGGACGACCTCGGCTTTACCAACTAGCTATACCTCACACGACCGGGTACACTGCCCGATAGCGCATTAGGTAGACCTTAGGTAAATGAGACACTTTATAAATATTAAAACCTGGTCAGTAAAACCTGCATCAAGTTTTTGGCGCCGCTGCCGGGGAGCTATTAGGAATTTATTTAAGTTTTATTTTTATTTTCAGTACTCATGATCATTTTCAAGTTTCAAGTACCATGGCATAAATTGACATTGACAACCTCACGCTTGTAGAGTATTTGGCTCTCACACGAGAAGAGCAAGGGCCTGGTTTGGTTAGGCCGGCTATTGGGGATGACATTCAGTTCGAAATAAAGAATCAATTCATAAGGGAACTGCGTAAAGACCTATTTTCAGGAAACAAGACGGAAGATGCTCATGAACACATTGA
Source organism: Artemisia annua (assembly GCA_014162995.1). Taxonomy (NCBI): domain Eukaryota; kingdom Viridiplantae; phylum Streptophyta; class Magnoliopsida; order Asterales; family Asteraceae; genus Artemisia; species Artemisia annua. The sequence goes on from LBNU01002363.1 coordinate 69,241, forward strand.
CAATGTTCTTTACATTGTTAGTTTGTTCAACATTCCGGGAGTATCTCATGATGCGATAATGCTCAGAGTATTCCCGATGACATTAACAAAAGCAGCCAAGAGATGGATTGATAGGTTACCAGCAGGGACGGCGAACACTTGGACTCTCCTGAAAAAGCACTTCATCCAAAGATATTGCCCTCCTTCAAGAACGGCAAAGCAACTTGAAGATATTCACAACTTCAAGCAAGATGGAGATGAAACATTGTACCAAGCTTGGGATAGGTACAATGATCTTTTGTACAAATGCCCTACTCTGATCTCAATAAGCAACAAATGGTTAACATTTTCTACAAAGGGATCAATATCTCCACCCGCCAAATGTTAGATTCTCAGGGACCAATCCCTGAAATGACCCCTGCTCAAGCCTTAAAGGCTATTGAAGATATGGCAGACCACTCTCAAAAGTGGCATGAAGGTGGAAGTAGTAGAAGCATTGCTGGAAACTCGGATGGAATTACCCTCATCACCAAAAAACTCGAAAGCTTGGGGCGTGACATGAAGAAGCTCAAGGAGAATGTTCACGCTATTCAAGTTGGGTGCGAGATTTGTGATGGACCACATTTGTCTAAAGATTTCCCTTTGAACGAGGGTGACGTGAAAACAAAAGAGGTGAAATATGGAGAAGGTAGACCATTCCAAGGTAACGGTTATCGTACATGGTCATTTGGATACAATCGGCCACCTTATGGAGAAAGAAGATCAAGCCTCGAGGATACAATAAATAAATATCTCGAAGAGTCTAGGAAGAAACAAGGAGAGCGAGATATATGGTTGAAAATTTTTCAAGAAGCCACTAATAAGAGACTTGCTAACCAATAACCATGATGAGTCTCTCAAGAATCTTGAAGCAATGATTGAGAATTTGGTCGATAACATCCACAAGAATAACATAATCGAAGAAAATAAGAAAACTATTGGAGCATGCAAGGCAGTTTTCACAGAAAATGATGATAGAGACTTAGGTAAGGACATTCCTTCGCAAGAAAACACCAAGTCTAATGAGAAGATACCTTGCCAATTACCCAAAAAGGAGGACAGTTCAGAAAGCTTCATGGTGCCCTGCACAATTGGTAATTCTAACTTATTTGCATTAGCCGATTTGGGGTCTAGTATCAACATTATGCCATTATCTTTATTCCTATCCCTTAAGCTAACAAGCCTCAGGAAAACTAGTTTGATGGCCGAAATGGCTGACACTACTAAAACGAGTCCAATCGGGATAGTAGATAATGTCATCCTTAAGATCAACAAATTTTTATTCCCTGCGGACTTTGTAGTCATGGACATGGCTAACATTCCCAAGGAGGACCTAATTCTAGGAAGACCCTTCCTCGCTACCGCGCACACCAAAATTAATGTGTTTAAGAAAGAAATATCATTTGGAGTATACGACGAGAGGATCGTGTTTAATATGAATATGATCTCCTGAATTTTGAATAAGGAAGAAGCTAGTTCATGCAAAGCTGATCAAATAGGAGAAGAGATCTCCCCGATACTTCAAATCTCCGATGATGTGTTCTCCTATACAACCCCATTGTGCTCTAAGTATGAGCAAGAGGTTAACTCATATCCTGATGACGAATCTTTTTGGGATGACACTGATGAAGAGCATGAAAGATTAGAAATAGGGGATGAGGAAAGAGGACCGGTGACTGTTGCAGCAAAACTTCACTGTTGCAAACCTTCAACAACTATAGTCGACGGGTCGAGAATAACTCTTCCTACTTGTGACCCCCTTGTCAAGTATTGTAATGGAGGGGAATGTTCCGGATTAGGAGATTAAAAAAGGAAGCTAAGGTTTGGTGGTGTTTTGAAGATGAGCGAATCATTAACAAAACATGGTTTCAAGTCCATTTCATGAACTCCAATTTGAACGAAACAGTGGAGTGGACGGTTCACTATTGTATATCAGCCATGATGACATATCAAGGAACAACCCAAGCCTGGCCTATGTGTGATCCCTTCAAAGAAGAATGTGATGGAGGAAGGATGCCAGAAATCAATCTAGCCAAACGTAGCGAATGGGCATGTTTTAATGCACACAAGAGAAATCAAGTAGGCTACCATGGGATCTCGTTCCAAAATTGGGTTAAGGTGAAATTCGGAGAAAGACAATTAAACAAGCAACTGGAGGTACAATACCGTGACGAATGGGTGAAGGCTAACTTCTTAGTCGAGGATCGGCTTAGCATGACACCATATATAGACCCTAATGTTTGGGACCACTCACCAACCTCTTGGAACAAGGGAAGGGGAAAGCATGCCCTAGCACCCACTTGAAGGGCATGACAGTGAGTCTAACTTAAAGACTCGATAATAAACAAAAGTGCTCTTTCGGGAGACAACCCGAATTATCCTTTTCCTTTTCCTTTTATTTTTCTTTATTTTGTTGGTTTGGTATGTCTTGTATTAATAATTTGCAGGTACTAGAGGAAGCTTTGATTTGGGGAACTAATTTTTGGAATTTCACACCAAGAAAAATCCCCAAGGACTTAGCTACGGCGTAGCTCCCACCATGACTACGCCGTAGCAACCTCCAAGTGTCATTCTGGAAATTTTTAGCAACTACGGCGTAGCAACCCATTTCAGCTACGCCGTAGCTAGCTTCTGAACCTGAAAAAGCTTATTATTTTTACAAATCATTATTTAAACTTGTATTAGTTTTTAAATGAACTTTGTGGGTGTGTTCCCTATAAACCCTCACGAGACTTCACTCGTCCACTTGGGACACCAAGTGGTTTAAAAGGCTTGTTGCATACGCTAAATGCAACCGTGATTCCTACGAAAGTGAGTTAGGTTTTTATTTTTATTTTTCTTCTTTAGGTTGTATGCTTTTGGTAGTTGTATGATTTCAGGGAATTGAAGTTTGCTCATTAGGGGAAGTGAAGGCACGTTTTTGAACATGATCCTTCTATCATTTTCAAGAGCAAATTTCAGGGAAGTTCTCGTTCTAATTATACTTTTCCTCTTTAAATTCATTTTATGTACAAATGGGACTTTGTACAACTCAAGTGGGGGGACGGGAGTAGAATTAACTTTATTTTGTTGGTTTGGTATGTCTTGTATTAATAATTTGCAGGTACTAGAGGAAGCTTTGATTTGGGGAACTAATTTTTGGAATTTCACACCAAGAAAAATCCCCCAGGACTTAGCTACGGCGTAGCTCCCACCATGACTACGCCGTAGCAACCTCCAGGTGTCATTCTGGAAATTTTTAGCAACTACGGCGTAGCAACCCATTTCAGCTACGCCGTAGCTAGCTTCTGAACCTTAAAAAGCTTATTATTTTTACAAATCATTATTTAAACTTGTATTAGTTTTTAAATGAACTTTGTGGGTGTGTTCCCTGTAAACCCTCACGAGACTTCACTCGTCCACTTGGGACACCAAGTGGTTTAAAAGGCTTGTTGCATACGCTAAATGCAACCGTGATTCCTACGAAAGTGAGTTAGGTTTTTATTTTTATTTTTCTTCTTTAGGTTGTATGCTTTTGGTAGTTGTATGATTTCAGGGAATTGAAGTTTGCTCATTAGGGGAAGTGAAGGCACGTTTTTGAACATGATCCTTCTATCATTTTCAAGAGCAAATTTCAGGGAAATTCTCGTTCTAATTATACTTTTCCTCTTTAAATTCATTTTATGTACAAATGGGACTTTGTACAACTCAAGTGGGGGGACGGGAGTAGAATTATTTACTTGAACTTTATGTTGCCCCATTTTTCTAGTTTATTTTGAAAAATTATGCCACTTTTAAACTTTTGACATGTTTTCCCGAACCTAACTAGAATAGACCTTAGCTGAGCACATTAACCCTAAGTACCATGGTGAGGTTTAGCCTATTTCAGTTTCCCCTGTTTTACCCTAAATCCACCTAAATTATGAGTGTGTCGGTAGTTTGTAAACTTTAGAACTTGGCTTTTACATCATTTTGAAACCATAGACAAGTAGTGTATTGAGATTTCTTGATACATTTGGAAGAAACTTTTTAAGAAGGCAATATTTTAGGATTATCACTTAAATAACCTTTATGTTGTGTGTGTTTATCGATTAGTCACATTGACTATTCGACCCCCGTGTTAAACCCTTTGTTGCACTCACCTTTAGTGCAAGATATCCCTAGATAAACCCTTTTGAGCCTATCATTTCGTTTCTTACCCATATTATTTCGATACACCTTAGCCTACCGTGTAGTCTTGGTTTATGGTTGGGAAGTTGCCACTTGTTCTAGTTTGAAGTTTAAGCCAAGAGATTCAAGGATCACACCTACACTGAAGACAAATCATTGAAGATCATGAGAAAACCCACTATTGTACATGTATAGTTCATCCCAAGTGGGGGGATATATTTATTTCTTGCATTAGTTATGAAAAAAAAAATGTGAATTTCCGTATGTAGATATGTTATCTTTGGTGCAACCTTGTATAGCACCATATTATGAACTTTGAAGGAATTAGTATCGAAGAGGCCACTTCGGTCATATTTGAAGAATGAAGTTGTTGGTTCTTAATCACCAACATGAAGACCAAGTGAGGGGTCCATCATGACGTCTGCTAATGGCACACACTTGTTACATGATCCAATTCTTACGTTTTGAAGCTTGGACTTTGGATGAACGGCAAGTGGTAGCCACTCGGTTATAGGCTAAGACTATTTGCTTTCTTTTTCCTTTTACACCATTATTGTGCATCCCATGTCTTATCCTACCCTTTAGTTGTGAATTATGCTTAGATGAAGGATTTGAGCAGTCATTGGTGTCTTGCCCGGCGTTCCGGTCATGTACCATTGCCTTTGTCGCCTTTGCCGTAGTATGTTAGTAACAACACTACACCCACAAGCCTTATATGTGTTCACCCAATATTGCCTTAAAAATTGTTTCGACCTTAGCTCTAGTGGTAGAGATTTGTGTAACTGCCAAGCCTATGATAGAATACATTCTATGACTGTGCGTTGAGTGATCACCTCGAAATTTACACTTAGATTAGGAGAGAGAGATGAGTGTTTGTTCCAGTTTCGTGAGGGGGTTCGGATTTGATATATTCTAGCATAGGAAGTTTTTAGACTCATATTTTCCAGTTTCTTGGGAAATATCTTTTTAAAAATTATTCTAATAAGGTCTACTTGAGGGCAAGTAGAGTTCAAGTGGGGGGATATTTGATAACGTCAAATTTACCCATGATTTAAGTGTTAATTTCCCTTTTTATTGCTCATCTTTTCCATTCATATGAAGGATATATACTCTTATTTGTTTATATTTTGGTTTCAGGGTAAAGATGAGTAAAAGAACGAACAAACACGGAAATGGAAGGACTTAAGAGTAAATACATGGAAAATGTGGATTCTGCACTAACTACGGTGTAGAGGTTCATCCACCTACGCCGTAGCAAGGTTTTATGAAGACTACGACGTAGCTCACTTCATGACTACGGCATAGAAATTTACTAAAAGGCACTACGGAGTAGCAACTCTCCACCTACGACGTAGACCCCAATTTGAGGCAGTAAAGAACTAACGAAAGAAGAAGTTACGGCGTAGTTACCTAGCAACTACGCCGTAGAAGCATTCAATGAAGAAACTACGCTCGTAGCACTTGATCAAGCTACGACGTAGTCCAGATTTACAAAGGCTATGGCGTAGCAACTCAATCAGCTACGCCGTAGCAAAGTCGGGTCTATAAATACCAGCCCTAATTCCGATTTTATTCATTCACTTTTCACCACACAGAAGTTGGGAGAAACTCAGGGAGCAGGAGGAACGAAGTTCTAGCCACATAGGAGTCATTTCCAAGGGAGGATTCACACACCAATCATAAGTTTATCAATTCCTTTGTCTTGTATTCGATTCATGTTTACATTTGTATTAATCCAACATTGTTTTACTGCAATTATGAACATGAGTGGCTAAACACCTCTTGGTGTTAGCCTAGTTATGAAATTGTTATTTTTATGATTTAGTTTTCTACGCATCTATTGTCTATTGTTTGTATACTTTCATGGCGAGTCTTAGGACGCTCTAGTTCCGGTAGTGTTGAGCGTTGGTAGTTCCTTGGAGGCTTGGGGAATTAACCCTAGCAACCAAGCTGATAGGGATGTGACTTGGTGATAGCAATATCACCATACATGTGCGAATTAACCCTAGGACCACCTACCAATGCGATACGCTTAAAGGAGTTAGAAGGGGTGTAAGATCTGACCATGCCGCATCTCGCTAGACTTGTCCATGTTAGTAGAGGTACTTAATGACTCTTACATCTTCGTAGGTTCACGCCGCCCGATGAACCCTCGACTTTACAATAGTCGGGGATAGGACAAGGTGTAAGATAGATTTAGGTGATTTAACCCTCTGATCCTGAATGAATGTAACCCCCAAACGATATGATAGGATGCACTTATAGAAAACTAATCATAATAATAACAAGAGTAGTAATTAGGTTAGCACTATCTCTCTTTACTGATCTTCTTCCATTTTATTTACTTGCATTGTTATTTACATTTCTAGTTAATTAATCTTTCAACTCATAAAACCCCTTTTACACGTGACACTAAACTTAGATAGACTCCAAACACATAGCTCTTGGGACGACCTCGGCTTTACCAACTAGCTATACCTCACACGACCGGGTACACTGCCCGATAGCGCATTAGGTAGACCTTAGGTAAACGAGACACTTTATAAATATTAAAACCTGGTCGGTAAAACCTGCATCACATCTTGTGTGGACTGTATGTTATAGCAATGTCTACGACTGCAGTACCTTGTATTGCAACTTGACAAAGTCAAAATGAACCAAAGTCAAAACTTCATGACAATGTTGACAATTAAAAGTCAAACCAAACCAAATTCATAAGCATCTGCATAACCTTAAGATATACACAGCAAAAGAACAAAATTCATATCCATGTAGGAAACAAAGTTACTAACATTCAATAAAATCTAAACTTAGAACATACTAGAGAAGATAGTTTGATCAAGGTTATAGCACTACCACGATGGCCTAACAAGTAATTACATTTTCACAAAACACAAAACACGGCCATCATACATTAAAGCTAAAAAAGTTAACCAAGTGCATAAACAATCAAGAACAATATCCAACTGAGCACCAGGTAAATCTTCCACTTCCACACATCACCTTGAGCAACTTCTAATCTTTCCTCGAGCTCATTTCTCCTCCTCAAAAGGCCTGGTATGATCATTCTTGAACGAGCGCACATTTCAGGATCATACCATCCTATCCAGCGACAAGAAGAACCCTAATCGTGAATATGTCAACCCATTAACCAACCTCCACTGTTACAATGTACTTTGCTACTTGCGAAAACAAGCTAATACAATAAATTTAAAAACGCACTTACTTCATCAGGACAACCATAGAATCGACGCCCTGGGTTGGCCGATGTCCACGAAGTGCGAGTAATAGCTTGCTTACCACACTAGCAGCGTACCATGTTGAAGGAAGTAAAGTTTTGGAGGAAAGCTTAGGGATGATGAGTGACAATACAATTGTGATCCAAAGTAATATAGGGAACTTGGACACTGTACAACGGCTGAAAACTAGAACGCTACAGTGAATGACGATTTTGCCCTTTAAAAAATCACGATTACGGGCCGAGGGACGCAATCGGCCTTAAAATCATGAAGTTTGGACGCACGGCGACGATTTTTCAAACTTAGGGGGCCATGCGATGATTTTGGACAAGTTTAGGGACCAACGATGTATTTTTGTCTTTAAATATTTTAGTTTAAGATGTATTATAAACAATCAACATTACTCAAATTTTAAGCATTTTAAGTTAAAAAAAATTGCATATATATAGCATTGATGGTTCTCGTAAGCTGTCTACAAAATATCAAGAAACAAAAGCATAAAAAAAAGAAAAAAAAAGCAACTAGAAAAAAAAAAAAAAAAAAAAAAAAAAAAAAAAAAGATTGTCAAAGCGGNCACACATTTCAGGATCATACCATCCTATCCAGTGACAAGAAGAACCCTAATCGTGAATATGTCAACTCATTAACCAACCTCCACTGTTACAATGTACTTTGCTACTTGCGAAAACAAGCTAATACAATAAATTTAAAAACGCACTTACTTCATCAGGACAACCATAGAATCGACGCCCTGGGTTGGCCGATGTCCACGAAGTGCGAGTAATAGCTTGCTTACCACACTAGCAGCGTACCATGTTGAAGGAAGTAAAGTTTTGGAGGAAAGCTTAGGGATGATGAGTGACAATACAATTGTGACCCAAAGTAATATAGGGAACTTGGACACTGTACAACGGCTGAAAACTAGAATGCTACAGTGAATGACGATTTTGCCCTTTAAAAAATCACGATTACAGGCCGAGGGACGCAATCGGCCTTAAAATCATGAAGTTTGGACGCACGGCGACGATTTTTCAAACTTAGGGGCCCATGTGATGATGTTGGACAAGTTTAGGGACCAACGATGTATTTTTGTCTTTAAATATTTAAGTTTAAGATGTATTATAAACAATCAACATTACTCAAATTTTAAGCATTTTAGGTTAAAAAAAATTGCATATATATATGATATAAGATCATTTGAGGACCAAATATTTTTTACATACCAAGGGACTAATCTCCACCATTCATTTTCCCTCCATCTTTATTTGATCTAATGGATGAGATTAATCTCAACAATTTAAAAAACCCACTTTCATTCTCTTTTTTCAAATATTAATATCTTTCAAACCGTTAATCGTTAAGCGAAAAAAAATATACCGTTACGACGAGCATTTAATTATCTTTCTATAGATATGCATTGTGATATATTTTCGACAAAAAAATTTTTTTCGTTTTTTTCACGTTTTTTTTCGTGACCGAAAAAATCACATTATATGATATGCAATATCATATATGATATGTAATATCATATATGATATATCACATATGATATTTTTCGGCCACGAAAAAAAACGTGAAAAAAACGAAATTTTTTTTTTTAGATGGATGGTGGGGATGAGTCCCTTTGTATGTGAGGAATGTTTGGTTTTTTAAATAACTCAACTCTATATATATAGCATCGATGGTTCTCGTAAGCTGTCTACAAAATCTCATGATCCATAAGCTTATGACTTTATGCTAAAACAAGCGACTTGCTAAAAAAAAAAAAAGATTGTGAAAGCGAAGGTTTAAAGTTTAAACAAACAACCCACCCCGCTATGCTAAAACAAGAAAAAAGAAGAAAAATTCCCAACACTTGTTAAACTGATATTTTCTTTGGCGCAAAGTCTGCCCTAATTTCAAAAGGTATGCGATTTCACCATCTTTGCCCTTTCTTTGGTTGGTGCACTAGTTACTAATTACCCACTCGTTATATAATAATAAGTCCTTCAAATTCATATGTTTTAATGCCTTAATTAGAGTTTTTTTTTTTTTTTTGTGGATTGTCTTTTTATTTATTTATTTATTTATTTATTTATTTATTTATTTTTTTGGGTAATTTATTGTGTTTTGAACTAGTTTTAGCTAAGCACGCCAACTGTTTGTTGTTATGCCTTTATGTTCACTTGTTTTATTGTATGTTACACTGTCCACTAATTTATGTCTTTTTTTTGTGCTAAAACTTCTTTTTATTGGTTTAGCTATTAGAATGCAACGTTTGTTATATATTTTTGCGGGTGATTAAGATTGCTTATCGAAATAGCTTACTCAGACGCAATTAGCTAACAAGTTTCGTAAGTAAGATTAGTGAAACGCAATGAAGGAGATAGTGTTTGGATTTGCTGAAAATGTTGTCAAGTTATTATCATAGAGGTACAAAGTGGTGATGTAAAAACGACTTAAATAAGCTGCTAAGCTAATTTGTTAGTTTCTAACAGCTTCTTGAAAACAACTTAAAGACTCTGATAATAAGCTGATACCGTAAGTTGTTCCTCTCCCTCCATTTACTCAGAACGTGAAAAGTGTTTACTAGTATATAAACACACTAAGTTGCTTAAATAAGCTACACCAAACACCCCGCTAAACCTGCTAGATGCTATTTACTTTTTGAAATAAGAAGTTTCAAGTAACCAACCATTAATTGTTTATCTGTAATGCGCAATTCCAAACATGGATGAATCAATGTAACAAACATATAAAGCTTAAGACTTTGTGTGAAAAGTTCATTTGATCCGATTTGGCATCCCTCTGCAACAAAGTAGAACACTTTATATGATGATAAATTGATAATCGGTTAAACCGTTCACTTTTTCAACATCATTTTGTTTTTGTGGGAGTTAGTAGGCTACCTTTGTAGTTCGGCTTAAACTTTATCTGATTTTGTAGGCTCAAAAAGGTGAGATATCATCATGGTGGGATTTAAAAATAGGTACATGGTGATGGAGGTGTTTGTGGATCCAAATAAAGATATTTCAAAAGAGGATCCAATTATTCTTAGCCAACATAATATATCCAAGGCAATCAAAGACAGTATTCTCGTTAACTTTGGCGAGTGTGGTCTCGCCTCATCACTAGGATCATTACAAGGTTGGTTATCATTTACATAAAAGAAGCAATCTTATCTATTTAGCTGATATGATTATGAAACTATGTTGCCAAACAAAATTCTTATGTTTCTGTATTTGTGAATATTAGTACATATAAATATGTTATATTCGGTTTCTTGCTTGATATACTAACATCTCAGTTGCATTGCCGTGTAGTCAAATATGTCAATCCTCTCACTAAAGTCTGCATTATCAGAGCTTCAAGGGACGAGCATCAGAAAGTTTGGGCTGCAATTACCATGGTCAGGAGTGTAGGAAATTGTCCTGTGGTTTTCAACTTATTGGATCTTAGCGGTGAGTACATGTAGCAAATTGGTCTGAGTAGGCTGTGGGTTACTGGTAGAAACTCAAAACTGTCAAATTTTAGCACGGGTCAGGTTGGTTTTACCTAAAACATTTTTTATCCAAAATAAAATTAAAAACTTACTCATTAATAACATTTACAAAGATATAACAATAATCTAATTTTTTTAGATAAAGTAATTCAGTATGTTCTAGGCATCAAAAATATACTTTGGGCAACTTTCGACCTGGCCGGATTCCTTTTAGGTGTTTTTACCAATTTTCCCTTTTAGAGATTAAACATAACATGAATCTAACATGAATCGTCCATTCATTGTTAATGTGTCGAATTACTACCTATATTGAATTACTGGTGAACCAATCTATTATTAGCTGAACTTTATGTAACAAGTTCAATTTTTTGTTTCAGGGAACATCAAGGCCTGCAAATCTGCAGCTTTGAAGATTGAAGGTTCAAAATTTGAACATTTCAAGACCGTCTTTGGGGATCCCCGGACAGAGGATGTTAACAAACATATGCAGAATCTTGAGAGAATCAAGATGTTAGAGCACTGAATGCACAAATTATTGCATACAGTTTCTAGGTAAGTTACTTTCATCGTTCATGTTGTTGATTACAGTACTTTCTTTCAACCCAAATGTTGCTAAGGATATCATTATACCCTTTTGTGCCGCCTGAACCAAAAGCATCTCATGGAGTCATGGTCCCCCATAAAAACAGACCAGGGTCAAAAGTTTCACTCTTTGTAGAGGTTAAACAAGGCCGAGTTGGGTTGACCTGTAACCACTTAGTAGACTTTTTTAAGTAAATTAAATGTTTTAGATATGATTACAAAAACTTTATAATTATAATATTTAGTCAAAAAGTTTGATCACCTATTAGCATGTTTAATCCTTATACTTAAAGTCGTCCACACTGACTCTTGTATAAGCCAATTGGTTGGAATTACCACCTCTAGTATGAGAGTTGAGTGTGCGATCTCTACAGCAGAAACAAACAGGCCCTTTTACGTCACCATGATGCAAAACACTAATGTTTATATTATTTACTTGCATTTCTTTTATGTGGAAATTGGCAGATAATCACATACTTGGTCAATTTTCACATAATCTTAAACAATGAAATATTCTTTGTGTAGGTTGAATGAGAATGGGGATCACTCTCTTATGTATCTAGAAAGAACCTTGCTAGCACACCAATTATCCGGTCGGTGCAGATTTCATTGATTTTGGCAAAGGCTGACCACAGTTTAAGCCTCCTGACTCATGCACTTGCTAGAAGCCAAATAAAGCTTTCAATTATTTGATTGTGCTGTTGCAAATGGTTGAAGTGTTGTAGACGGGATTAACGTGTTTCCTACCAATGTGAATCGCATGGTGCAATGACAGATTAAAATTAATTGTGCTTTATTAGTTTAATATGTTATCGAAACCATTGTTATGGCACGATAAATTGACAATGAACGAAATTTGTGCAAAAAGCGTCTAGTGTCTATTTTGTTACTGATACATATTTCGAGGGACTAGTTAAATTGACAGTGAATGACTGTTATGGCAACGATAAATTGACTAGGAACAAATTTGTGCAAAATGCGTCAAGAGTCTATTTCGTTAGTAATACATATTTCGATGGACTAGTTAAAACAGTACAACATGCCGCGTCTGTCCAAGATGCCAATCATAACTGGCTCCATGTTTAGTTGCTGCAACCAGTGGTTTTCTTCACAACTTTTAACATAACCATTCACTTGATCAATTCACCTTCAAATTTTGCTCAAAAAAAATCACCTTCAAAAAAGTTGTGTTCGTTATTCATGTCTAGCAAATAATCAGTCCAATATTCTTTATATTGATATTTAGCTGCAAGCGTAACCTTCTCGAGCCTACAACAATAGCTTAAGCAGGATTCATCAAGCAAAGCTAGCTCCAGGAAATCGTTACTTTTCAACTTAAATGTAACAAAAGTTGCATTTCTAGTGCAGTAAATACAAATCACTATAGCTTGATAAACTAGTGTCAACAATTCTGAATAAAAGACCTGTTATAACAAACTATAGTAGTGCCCCTCCTGCATAAAGTACTACCAAGCGGTCCATATAAATTTCTATACAAGTATACACTTCACACTATAGTTGCAACACCGTTTCAAAAAGATGAATGACAGCAAAAANATATACCATTTGTAACTTGGAGTTTTTTTCCATTAAACTAACTTCGGTGATAAACCAGATAACGGTTCATGTTCACCGTTAAAACGAAAAAGTAAATGAAAAATTCCAGTAAATGATCAAATAAAACTCTGACCATTTCTAGAACTCATAAAAACCAGTAAACCAAAGGTAAAGATCTACAACTTGCTTATAAGGCCCACATCACTACCAGAAATGGTCATCTTACATACTCTACACTTGTGCGTTGACCATGATTCTCGGATGGTTGACCATGATTCTCAGGCAGTTGACCATGATTCTCAGGCAGTTGACCATGACTCCCGGATGGTTGACCATAATTCTCGGACAGTTGACCATGACTCTCAGATGGTTGACCATGATTCTTGGACATGTGATCTCCATTTTCTGCAATTTGACCATGATTCCTGGACAGTTGATCTCCATTTTCTGCAATTTGACCATGATTTTGAGATGGCTGACCATGACTCTCGGATGGTTGGTCTTCATTTTCCGCAACTTCTAAAATGACATCAGAGTTATTACCGATGTTAGGGGTGGATACGGTGCTAGGTTCGGGGTCGGAGGATGCTGCGTTTTCAGAGTGGACTGGCATGAGAAAACTTTGCATTCTCGCAAAGTAACTTTGACTAACAGGCTGACTTTGGGAATGATGAGATATTGAGACGTTTGATGAACTGTTAGGATCAGGTGGAATACTAGGTAGATTGTTTAGTTGCAGGTTAGGAAACACAGAACACCGACATCGAGGACATCTTATGTTTAACCTGAGCCATTTATCGATGCACGCCACGTGAAAGTTATGAGCACATGGCAAGCCACGAACCTGAAAATCATGTCAGAAAACAAGGTTGGCATGTTAATCACGTTTTTCATATTTTTAATCCCTTGAGCCAGAAACTAAAAAAATGGAGTATTATGACTCTTATTTGCAAACATCTGATCATTATCTTTTTATATCATATATCCCTTAAAACTTACTCCGCACTTTGAATGTTAGTGCCATGATCGTTTTGAATGAGTGCTGTTTCGCTGTCAATCATGATTAGCTTTTTGTTGCAAAGCAACCTCATTCGTAAATGTTAGAAAAACACCATTGTTTGAAAAATTAGCGATTTGGCAAATTTGTGTACATGTAAATCCAAAATATAAATGAGGATTAGTTAAATATTTAACTTGGGCTTTGAATATATAGTATAAAAAAGTAACTATAGTTCTTTTTGCAATAATACAAGAGTAAATGTTACCTGATCCCCGACACGGAACTCCTCCAAACAAATTGGACAGTCACTGCAGTCAGTCGGAACAGCTTTCAGTGAGAACAGAGGAAGTTCCTGAATCATCAACTCCAGTGCTTGCCTCTACAAACCAAATTAGAAATCACTCATAAAAAAGAGTACATAGATAAATGCAGGTATCAATGTTTTACCCAAACAAACCGACTTGAGCTATACATCACCTTTCACGGGTTAAATTGTTATAATCAAATAAATTCACAAAAATGAAACTAAAGTTATTCAAACTGTATTCACAATGCATATAACCTCCTTTTAACAGTTTTAATTCGTATATTAACTATCGTTATGTACTACTAGTAGTTTTTTGAATCATATCTTAAAAAGTAATTGTAAGCAAAATTTAGAAAATAAAGCGCTAAGAATCAACCTGGCGCAATCTCCATCTACGCATCACGATCCGAACCATTTCACTCGTTGCCAACTATATTTTTTATATATAGTAACATTTTAGTAACATTTTAGACGCTTTAGAAGACAAAAAAATGAATGCTAAGTTTGTAAAAGTACCAAAATTACAAGCATGCATACAACATATATCTCACTCATGCTTACCTGGTTTTCAGATAAGTAAAGTCCTTGATGATGTGGAGTAGCGTCGTGTTCCATGATTCTCATCTCTTGAGCAGCACTTTCAAATACCCAATCTGGTAGACGAATCATGTCGACCAACACCTGGAAAGATACAGTTAGTATTTAAACATAGAATCTTTCACTGTATAATTATAGTAATCATTCACACAGTAGACGATCAAAAACTTATGCAAGCATCTGGAAACATAGCACAAGGGAAAGTACGTAAACCATATTTTCACCAAAAAGAGGCCCAAATATCTAACACACTGAAAAAGAAAAAAATAACAGTAGAGGTTACCCCATATTCTGAAATCCCGGACATAGGAATCCCGTGTTGAGCACGTTCAATATGAGCTTTTCTTCTTCGTAACCACTGCAAAAGTGGTCCATAAACTTCGAAAAAGATTAATGTATATTCCAATAAAAGCAGCCTCGTAAAACAATTGCAGAATTAAATAATAAGGAAAGTCCAGCCTATTGCACCTTATGCACTGAATATAAAGCAAGGCAGGAGAGTCCAGCGTAGCTGAAAAGCAACCATACAACAAAACCCCATTTCTGATTTTTCTCAGGCAACTGCAAAACGACCATTGTAAGTTTTGTTAATGTTAACACGGTCCTACTAATTAGTTACAAGAAACCAAACTAATAAACGTACACATGTATATCCATTAGTGAACCATATAGATCCCATGATAGTCCATGCCCAGAGAAATGGATAGATGACCACATAGAGAATGAATAAAACCACTATTCTTCCGCGAAAATAAGCATCTCTTTGCTGCCGACCAAAATCCCTATATCATTTAAAACAGGATCGTAATAAAATCTATGATTCACAATGTCTTTATTATAAGGTAGGCCAGAAAGAAGACTAAGCTGTCAACTGAATAACAGATGATTCCACATTTGGAGAAGAAAATGGTAAAAGCACATAAACCATCAATACAAGGTAAAACATCATATAAAGGGTTCAAACACCGTGGATTAGTCGACCAAAAGGTCGGAAACCATGGTTACCCAAAAAAAAAAAATTCAGATAAGGGGTTTCTTTTGTATAACATACCCACTTACATTTTCATTTCCCCCTTTTCTAAATTGTATTAATATAAGGGTTTTTGTCCCGTTTGGGTCATTTTGTAACCAGAAACTGGTGTCCATAAATGGTAAGCTCAATATAAAACATTACATTTATGTATAAAAGTGTTAGATTTATATGTAATGACGGTTTACAAAATGACCTAAACTGGGGAGAAAGCAAACGGGTCGCAACAGGCAATTACGTCACATCAACGTGAGTTATGATAAGATAAAGTATTCATCCAATTAATGAGAATTTCGTGGTTCATTCTAAAACAGTATAAAATCATAAAGTCCCCAAACGCATTGAATTACGTGGTTCATTCTAAAACAGTATAAAATCATAAAATCCCGGCACGTATTGAATTACCTACCACGTTTTATATTGTTATATAAGCATGAACTATAATTGACCTAGCTAAAACTAGTGATACCAAATATCCCCAATCACCTATCGTTTTAATGCATATCAATGGGATATCAAACCATTATCATCAATGCGTAATTAGAAATAATGTCGTATTAATGCAAAGAGGACTTACAATCCCATTCGAGCTGCAATACCATTGTCTACAAACATTAAGAGGCGAAAAATAAAGACAGAGGCATAATCAACCTGATCCAAAGAAACAAATGCACATATTATTAGATATAAATGCCGTAAAACGATTGAAAATAAAAAAGATTTAACTAAAAAATATAAATTTTACTCACCACTATCCACAGATGCAATGGAAGTTTACATAGATCATAATGCTTCCAACTCAAGAGAACCATAACTCTATAGTTACAAGTCAAAGAAACAATACAATATCCTTGAACCAAAAAAAAAATGCAGACGACGGAATTAAATGCAGTGACGTAGCTAATGGGATAGACCGTGCGCTCAATCACTGATTTTCCCAACTATTGGAAGGGGGTATTTGGCATAAATACAGTCACGTAGCCAATGGATAGCAGGTAAAGTTGCAGTGAAACTGATTACGATTACGCAATCAATTAAGAGGGTGTTTGGGATTGCGTATGCAAAACGTCATTTTCAAAAAGGCAGTTCTCAACCTGCTGACTTTTACTCTCTATTGAAAAGCAGATAATCACTTTTTTCAAATGGTTTGCCAAAAACTATATTCTGATTTTCCGCATTTTATATCACAACTTCAAACATCACGCTCTGTTACACGTTTACTTACAACTAATTATGACATCATAAAATCGCTTGAAAATGTTTTGTTACTACTAATTTTTAATTAAGTGGCCCTTTGGTATTGCGTGTGCAAAACAGTATTTCAAGCCTTTTCAAAACAACGTTTTCTAAAGCCACGTTTTGTAAACGCCAAAATCCGATAAGGTCATTTTACGCGTGAATCTTAAATAATCAGAATTCACCTATCACTAAAAAAACTGACATCACAACTTCAAAAAATCTCCCGCGCACTTTTTGTATCACATAATCACTTTCAAACCACAACGCCAAACAACCCCATATACATGTTTAAAGGTACCACCTAAACCAATTTCCACCTCAATATAAGAAACTTTAGGGGGTGTTTGTTTAAGCTTATTTGACTTCGGCTTATGTTTCATACGCCCTGTTTTTTCGGCTTATTTTAAAACCTATATAGGCTTATATAAGCTTATTATGACAAATTAACCTTATATAAGCCCATAGGTTTCAAAATAAGCCGAAAAAACCGGCCTTATGAAACATAAGCCGAAATCAAATAAGCCCAAAAATAAACTTAGGGGGTGTTTGTTTCTGCTTACATAGCTGGCTTATGGCTTATGTGGTTTTGGGCTTATGTTTCATAAGCTCACTTTTTGTGGCTTATTTTGAGATTTTATGTCTTACATAAGCTAATCATGTCATGATAAGTTTATATAATCTCACAAGTTTCAAAACAAGCCAAAAAAAAAGGGAGCTTATGAAACATAAGCCGAAAACCAGATAAGCCATAAGCCGGCTATATAAGCCGAAACAAACAGCCCCTTAAACAAACACCCCCCTTAATCAAATTTTATGTCATCCATCAACCACACTAATTAAACAACATAAAAAAACATACTATTAGACTGAAAACCAATAAAATAATCAAAATTTATATACTAAAAAAAAAAAACAAAATTCAATTCTAAATTTTATTAGTTTAATTAGTGGTTGATGGATGACATAAAATTCAATTGTTTTTTTGGGTTTTATTGGTTTTTTTAGACTGAATCAAAAACCAATAAAATAATCAAAATTTATATACTAAAAAAAAAAAACAAAATTCAATTCTAAATTTATAAAGGATACATACTAAAAGCAAGCATTGACAGAAAGAACCCATCATACCTACAAAAAAAATCAAAACATAAAAAAAAAGTTACAAAATTAAATCAAATTCAATTCCAAAAAAAAATAAGAAGAAAAAAAGAATCAAACCACTTAAAGTGAACGCCTCTGATCGCCATTAAAGAGAAAGATAATTAAAACCCAGAATTCAGTTGCAAGAATTGATCAAAAACAGTCATTAGAATTGAACTGAATCTGATCAAGAAGTTTTTAGCGACTGAAATGGGAGTGCTATGTAAAACCGGGGGGAATATGCAAGAATTGTGTGTTGCTTAAATATTATCATGGTAATAAATGCATTTGCTAAATAAAGTTACAAAAGATGGTTTTATGGTTACTTTATATTTAATTTGTAGCAATCCTTTTGGTGGGGTGGAATGGTTGATATATGTTAATCTGAACCGGCTCACGATCGGCTGCCTTTATCTTTCGTGTTTAGCGAGTATGTGTTAAAAGGGTGTTTGTAAACGTGATACTTTCTAAATGTATGTTTGATAACGAGCTAGTCGTGTTCGCTTGTTTACGACTTCATTTCTTTGCCGAAACTTGGATCTGTACCTGTGTGTAACGGTCAGGTCTAGGGTTGGCGTGTCAATTTGTGTTGGCTTTAGATTTCGATACTTTCTGCCAACCGCTTCTACATCTCAACGGGATTTACCATTTCATATGATTGTGTAACCAGACATGTTTGGTTTGTGGTTCTAACGGTTTTCATCTAAAGTGTATACGTCATGTTCGCTTCTCATTTTCATATTTTCAGTCGGTGATTGTCCTTAGAGCAACTGCAATGGTAAGCTAGTGATGCTTCCGGTTACTGGACTTTCGCCATTTAGGGTGCAACATTATACTGCTTCGCCTAGCAGCACGACACTTGCATTGCTCTCCTGCAACCCCGTTTTCACGGTTTAGGCTGCTCTTATTTCGTTCGCCGCTACTGCGGGAATCGTTTTTGCTTTCTTTTCCTCTAGCTACTAAGATGTGTCAATTCGCCAGATTGTCTCTTGCCCATGGGTTCAGCAACAGTTTGAAAGGTTAATACTTTTTACTATTTAGAAAAGTCATTCAATGACTTTTGCCATTAGAGAGAAAGAGTATTCGTAACTATGGCTTGACATCCACCAAGCTTTTGTACAAATGCTTTTCATCAAATCATTTTCATTTTACCACCTTATATCAATGCAAGTATTAGTTTTCAAATTGCATAAAAGATTTTGGATGTCTTTTTACCATTGGAGTGATCTACATGAACAAGCTTTATGATGATAAAAATTTATGTAAGGGTGAAGATTTGGCAAAAGAAAATGTCATTAATAACTTGTGCATTGTAGATGCCCTTAATTGCTATGCGTTTTACAGGGTCTCGATAGCAAGGATTCCTTATTTGATTGAAATATATTCATAGTTATAACTCACTCCTTGGATCATTACTGTAGTTTTCTAAAGTCGGTCAGGATTATCATTTAGTGTCGTTATAATCATTAGAATCTTGCTAGTTTTGATTTACTTTATATAAATTGTGTTTAAAGAAAGATTACAGTTTAAACATGATCAACATTATCATACTAAAGGGATACATGATTAATTTACATGTACACATTTTTATGAATACATATATAATCTCATTTGATCCCGTTTAATGAAATAAGATTTGTTAAATAGTATTTTTGGCATGACGGTTAAATCATATGAGATGAAGCGACGAAGCATGAGGTCAAGAGTTCAATCACCCTAAGACAAAAAAAATTTCCCTTTAATTTCTCTTCTTTTGTTTTAGTTTTAATTTTGATTTTGTGTAGGAGACCAAAAACCAAAATATTTTGAATGTGTATAATATTTAGCAAGGGGTTTGTTCGAAAATGTTTGCTTGAGCAAGGGTAAATGTAGACAATGGTTTCGGGTTGATAAGGGCTGTGTAGTTGTGGTCGTGTCAACTTGTGTGGGCCTTACAATTATGTGATTGGAGATGTTTGGTTTGAGATTCCGATGTGTTTTGTCTAAAGTGTAAAGGTCATGGTCGGGTTTTACCCATTTTCATACTTTCAGCCGGGTGACTGATCTTAGTGGTTATGCGTATATTAGGTTTGAATGACAAGTGTTTCATATTTGATTGTTAAATATTCACAGTCGTAACTCGCTCCTAAGATCATTATTGTAGTTATTTAAAGCTGGCCAGTATTGTAGTTTAGTGTCGTTGTAATCATTAGAAAGAGTTTCAATCTTCAGAATGTTTCTAGCTTTGACTTGTTATACAAAGATGGGTTTAAAGAAAGAATCTTGGCTAAGCATTATCAACAATAAGATACTAGGGACATGTGATAAATTTGAATGTACACATTTTAACGTGCAGATAACGTAAAATTGTTTATAAATATAAGATTTGTTCAATAGTTTTCTTGGCATAATGGATAAAATCGTATCAGATGAATTATGAGGTCAAGAGTTCAATCACCCCTATTTTTTTCTTTTTGCACTTTTTTGTTTTAGATTTTATTTTATTTTGAGTAAACTACAGCACCACAAAATACATAAACCCCTCACCATAAAATCACTTTCATCGCCATAAAATCACTTCCAACACCTTAAAATACTATAACCTACCACAAAATACCTAAACCTATCACCATCAAATCACTCCCAACCACCGCACAATACCTAAACCTATCATCAACTTCTTCTCACGACTTTACCCCCATCCGCCACCTCCACCACCACCATCCTTCGGATCTGTAGTGTTCGGATATGTGATCACTGATAAGGATTTATTTGATGCGTTTTTAGGGGGTCATTTAAGCCCTAAGTCATAATTTTATGATCAAATATTGCCTCAAATCGTTCCTTTTCTCATTTTAGGTACTTGGGACATGATTTCTGGAATATGAAGCATTTTGGAGCTTTTCGGACGTTTTCATGCTCAAGAATGAAGAAAACAAGAAAACCAAGAAAAGTCAGGGTTTTACACCTAACGGCGTCACGCTTTGGATGCTGACGTCGTCACCTTATGATGTGAAGAGGTGGATTTTTACACGTGACGCCCCAGAAGAAATTGTGAAGTTAACACCTGACGGCGTCAGGTACAAAATAGTTGAGGCCGTCAGGTGCAATGTTAAAGAGAGACGGCCCAGTGGAGTTTATACGTGATAGCGTCAGAAGGTCTCTTGGGCGATACGAAACCCTAAAGAGCGGCGATCTGACAGCGTCAGGATCTATAACCTGACACCGTCAGCCTTGTAAATCTATATATATTTTAGGATTTTTCATTCATTGTGTGGTGGAACTTTGTGTTCAAACCATAGTCCAACTTTTGCAGTAAATTTAGGGTTTCAAACCCTCTTTTCTTCCATGTTCAATTAAAGACAAGTTATTCCTTTAATCATTCAATATGTATATGTGTTGTTTGATTAATTGTTTGTCTTTTCTTTACATTAACATGCTAGCTTAGGTTTATTTGTGTTGCTTAGATCTAATGAAACCTAGTTATTGATTGTTGGTATGTTGTTTATTACTTGGTTGATTGACTCGCGTTAGGCTTGAGAAAACTGGCTAAATCTCCTATACGGTAACTAGCTTGAACGTCTTAAGAAACGTAATCGGATGTGTACTACGGTTTTATTGATTGTATTTAATGCATGAGCGACTATTAAGGAGGCTATGATAGGATACTAAACGTGTCGTCATAAGAAGAGATAGAAACTCATAGGGTTGGGGAAGGACGTACACGCCCCCACGAATGGTATTAAGGAATACAATCCTTCAACTAAACAATTGTGGCATTCAACAAACCAATCAAAGATAACTAGGGAGTAGTGAAGTCTAAGTAAACACATTTGTCTTACATAAGGAGTTCACCACATTTACTTTTCTTGTCATTTATTTTATTTTGTTTAATTAATAGTTTTTGGGTTAAATGACAAGCAACTAATTCCGCCCACTCTTCCAATACCCGAGATTTTACTTGCTTTCATAAAATATAAAAATACAAAAAGAATCATCCCTCACCCTTAGACCTAGTTGACCTATCCTTCAATCCTAACAACACTATTCCCTTAAAGAACGATCAATCCCCCGATACCTACCACTCACTATACTACATCAGTCAGGTACACTGCTGGAGGATTGCAAGCTTCTCAAGATCCCTTGAGAGGTAAAACCTTTTATGTTATTGCAAAACTCACATCAAGTTTTTGGCGCCGCTGCCGGGGAATAGTTATTGTTTAGGTTGAATTTTATTTCACCTAGGTCTACTCATTAGATTCCTATCTAGTGAGATTTTTATTTTATTTTTATTAGGTTTTCTTTAGTCTATCTTTTTCTTTGTTCTTTTGTTCGTAACTATTATCATCCGCCATCATGGAGGGTGGTAATATCTTTGATCCCATCAACCCACACAACAAAACCCACCACAACCAAACCAACCACCTAGAGCACGCACCTTAGGAGAGTACTTAGCCACCAAGGCTACCGAAACACCATTGAGCTCAACCAGTGAGCCAATGTGTCTCCCTTGCGATCTGACACCATCCGGTTGGTACAAAGCGGATGTGCATTCCATGGACTTCGTTCCGAAGATCCAAACCAACATCTCAAGGATTTCCTTAATATCGTTGATTCTATAGACCTTGATGTTGCCACTCGAGAGACGACACGATTGCGTCTCTTCCAATTCTCTCTACGTGACCAAGCTAGTCAAAGGCTTGAGCATTTACCCGCGGGATCCATCACTTCTTGGGATGATCTCACCTCTCGTTTCGTTGCTCAATTTTTCCCACCGGGAAGAACTACCAAGCTAAGGAATGACATCTTGAATTTCCAGCAATTTCAAGGTGAAACTCTTTACGAAGCATGGACTCGTTTCAAGGACTTACTCCAAAAAGTCCCTCACCATGGCATTGATCTTTGGTTTCAAGTCCAAATTTTTTATGATCATGTCAATCAATCCACAAGGCAAACCATTGACCAAGCGGCCGGTGGTAAGCTACGTGACAAGAATGCGAAAGAATCATGGGGAATCATAGAAGATCTTGCTCTCTATGACAACGAATGTTGGAATGATCCCCGTGATTTGAATAAAACGGTCAAGGCATCTTTGCCTTCGAATAATTTAAGCATTCCCGACCGTAGGATCATGGAACTTGAGGACCAAGTCAAGTTTCTCATGAAATCCTACGAAGCTCCTAAACCTTTAAGTAAAGTGAACAAAATCACTTCTTCATGTGAATTATGTAGTGGTCCTCATGACACTCGTGATTGCATGGAACTCCCGGAATAAGCTTTTGCGGACTACGCATCCTCGCGTACCGACGGAGCGGGAGAAAAATGGTTCACTTTCAAACCCGAGCCAAACTCTTATGGTGATTCATACAACCCCACTTGGAGAAATCACCCCAACTTTAGGTGGAAACAATAATCCTTCCAACAACAACTATGGTAGTACCAACAACTTTGAGGGATTAATGTCTAATTTTATGTCATCTCAAGAAGCGCATTTAACAAAGTTTGAAGCCAATTACAAACAAAAACAAAGCGAGATGACAAATAAAATAGATACCATGTTGAAATCTCTCAATGACCGAGACTTGGGAGCACTCCCAAGCGACACCGTCAAGAACCCTAAGATAAACGTTAACTCAATCTCAGCGGTTTCATCTCCTAGTTCTTGCCCACAATACTATTCGGTCAACGCTATGTGCACGTGTTTCAAGCAAACCCAAGTTTTTCCAAAAGACCAAGAAAATAAGATATCTAACACTAAATTGGTCAACAATACACTTGAAACACCCCCTACACAAGACCTTGACGATGAATTCAAGGAGCTTCACCTTGAACGCCCCGTCATAGATGTCTTAGCCCGTGCTCCTTACTACAATGCCCTTTTGGAAAAATATGAGGAGAAGCTTAAGTTGGGTAAAAATGGGTGTAGAACACTAGATAACATCACAAACACATTCATACTTGTGGATTTGGTTCGTTGCATATAAGAAAGAAAAGAAAGAAATGTAGAGAGATAAAGTTAGAGAGAGAAAGAGATGAAGCCTTGGAGAGAAAACCAAAAAAAAAATGAGATTGTGAGAAGGCTTACCCTCTCCAAGGATGGAGAGGGCTTATATGTACAAGAGTTTTGCCACTAGGGCGTGCCACTTGGGCTGCGGATCAGGTATACAGTGGGTAAAGACCCGTCCTTCTTCCGCGAACTAATCTACTTCTAAACTACGTTTAACTAACTATTGTAACTACTACGAGCTAATCAATGCTTAATCATATCAGGGGTGACCGAATCTTTCTTATACAAAAACGTATTCCTAACAATGGGACTGCTTTTGTTCAAAATAAATTACCTAAGAAGTTAGACGATCCGGGTATATTTGTTTTGCCTTGTAGGATAGGAAACTCCCAAGCTTTTGATACACTAGCCGATTTAGGATAAAGCCTTAACTTAATTCCACTATCCTTTTACACCACACTCAAGTTAGGGAAATTAGAGGAAACTGAGGTCATAATCGGTCTAGCGGATGGAAGTATGGCATACCCAGTTGGGATGCTAAAGGACGTGCTAGTACACATAGGAAGGTTAACACTTTTAGCAGACTTCCATGTCCTTGATATGGTTAGTGACACCACTTGCCCATTGTTAGTAGGAAGAGAATTTTTAGCAACCGCTAGTGCGATGATTGATTGTAAGGAATCAAAAATAGCGGTAGGAGAAGGAGACACTAAGTCCATATATGATGTTAAGAAACATGCCTACGATAATGAAGAAGTACCGATACCTAATTGGGTAGACATGAATAGGAGGCCTTCTAAATATGCACCTTGGATTAATGGAGACTTCATAGGACCCCAAGGACCATTCTACTTAGAAGAAGATTTTGTCAATTGAACACACTCGGTGGAACAACTTTTGGCTAGGGATACCGAGTTAGATCCATTTGAAGATCCCTTAGTCTTTAGGAAGATGATTGAGTTTCTAGGAGCCTTACCAATTAATCTAGGAATGTAGGTGGAAGAATGAGAGTAAGAAGCATAAATGGAATTGGAATAAACTACTTCAGGAAGGAGATGGATCATGACATATAAAAATGACTCTATATGATCCGGATGGGAAAAAGTTTGAAAGGACCTACCAAACCAAGCGTACGGATAGGAAATTAAAAGAAAAATTCGATCCTAAAGATGTCCTAGACGCGGAACTCACCCACATCACGTAGTAGAGAATGACTTTGAGTCTAGCTACAAGACTCGTAAATAAAGAAAAGCGCTTCTTGGGAGGCAACCCAAGCTTTATTTTGTTTGTTTGTTTATTTAATTTTATTTGTTTCCGTATGTATGTTTCATTCTTATTGTTTATTATTCATGTCTCAAATAAAATTGTGAAAATGCTTTATTTTGTTTTAACCTCGTCTTAATTACATATAAAGGTATTTTGCAAAAGATAAGTGTAAGGAAAGATCATATTTGTTTCTTAGAATGGATTGAACATGAACAATAACAATTAGATATGAACATACATATTAGTATTTGTTTGAGTCAAATGCTTGTATCAAGTCACAATGAATGTTTTGCAGGAATTCCAGGTATTAAAACTTAGATTTTTCCAGAAATTTTCCCAAAACAAAATAATAAAGAATTCTGTCAGATGGTTTCTGACGGCGTCAGGAGTTATTTTCTGAAAAAATTTCACGTTTTGTTTTTCTGCTGGAATTGTAAAGTTTCGTAAAATCTTTAATCTTTAAACTTCAGGAATCTGCAAACATTTATTTTGCAAGCATTATATCTTACCTTGCTTTCTAGGATTTACTTTTAGGTAGAATTTACCATCGATTTTATGCGAGGTTTCGTGTTTGTTTTCTTTATTGTTTAACAGGTATATTGGACAAGAGGATGATTATATTTCAGGAGTGATGCTTTGCATGTTCATTTTCTTGGAGGAGAATTTAACCATGTTACCATATCATCCATACCGAGCGAATGAGGGGACTATTAGCTTCTTTCATTTTCATTTAACTTTGCTTTTACATCTTTTATTTTGAACATTGGGGACAATGTTCGACTTAAGTGTAAGGGGGTAAATTAGGATACCTTAGAAACTATAACTTCGCTTGATTTTTGTTTTGTTTAATAGTAAATGTGTAATAAAACTATGAGAAATACTTGTTAGGGCAATTTTAGCACCAAATTTAATTTTTTTTATAACATGTAGGAGTGAAACTTTAGTCTTAATAAGCGTCTCATGGATAGGAATTATATGAATAGCACAAAAATCGTACCACTCAAAAATTTCACCCCAAATATGTGAGGTTCGCCTTTAGATTTGTAGGGAAAAACATTCATTATTATTGCTTGTGAGTGTACCGGTAGTATATAGATTCTAGAACTTGCGTTTGTGATGCATTCCGAGACCGCTAGTGAGACTACATTCGTGTAGTTAGGATTTACTATATGATAAGAGGCATTAGGATAACCTTTGTTTTACACCTGTATTATAATTACATTGGCTTCATTGGTCAAGTAATTCTCCCACACATTTACGTTGTACTCATTTTTAGTACACGATACCCCTAGTACACCCCTCAGAGCCTATCTTTTTCGTTTCTAACTTTAAGCATCTTACTTAAAGGAAAATTTTATTTACAATCCACCCCCAAATGTACACCCAAATTGCCTTAGCCTACCTTGTATGCACTTATCTTTAGTGCATTATTGTTATTTGTTTAAACCCTTAGTTAATTGTCTAATTGATTACATGGTTGCTAAGTCGAGTCATATCTTATATATATTATTTTGGGACGATTGGGACTTATGGGTAAAGTACTAGTGTTATGGAGTAATGGGGAAGAATATCATTTATTACCCACATATATGCGTTAATGTTTTAAAGTACTCCAAGTGTTTCGATTATCTTAATTCGAGTCTTTATTTTCAATTATGTAAAAGTTTAAGTGTAAGGGGAGAACGAGCCCCCTTGATGTATTATTTTGGATGGTAGGGCAAGAGTGTATGAAAAAAAAAATCGAAAAACATGAAAAAATGAAAAAAAAAAATAGAAAAAGAAAAGTGGAAAAAACATATGGACTACTATCCCGTTTCTTTTATTTATCTTTATGTTAGTCGTTGTTAGTTTAAGTTGAGTTGAGTTGAGTCTTGGCTTAGCAACACCGCTTTGTACATGTAATTAACTAAGACAATTGACTTACCACCAGTAAAATATCTCTTATCCAACAAACCGTGTTTTTCATACCTCTACACCTAACGTTATAACCCTTTAAAAGACCTCTTTGATAGTTTATCCTAGGTGCTTACGCCAAAGTGGTGGAGGTTTTGATCCTTTCCCAAGCCTATGGTAATCTATGTGATATGATAGGTAGTGAGAGATATTTTTCCGTTTCCATTTGTGATATATATACATTTATAACACCCGAGAGATGAGAGTATCCAAACACTTATTATGAGGTGCTAGTGTACAATTTCCATGCTTATTTTGACTAGGGTAGAATGATAATTTGTTGTAATTACTTTTATATTAATGTTAAATGACTCCTAGCTTGTATTTTGATCGGTATAAAAGCTCGTTTGCTTGAGGACAAGCAAATACCAAGTGTAAGGGTATAAAAGCTCATATGCATATGATTAATTCTCGTCGTGATGATATGATTTTTTCACGTGACGATTAACGGTTTGCGAGATATTTAATTTAAAAAAAAAAAGATTGAAAGTTTATTTTTTCTTTTTGATCAAAAAATGAATGACTAAAATTGATTCATTAGATATTTAGAGAATATTGGATCTAAATTAAACTTTTTGTTTACCATTTTTAACTTGTTTGGTACCGATTCTAATACGGAGTATCTCATTTTAGTGTCACGTTTGACGTTACTACGTTAGAGTTGTACTTTGCATCTTGCAAATATGTTGTTCATGTGTATGAAATCATTGTACTTACTAAACTTAGTTAAGTCAGTCATCTTAAACATGCCAACCCAAAATTTTATACTCTAAAAATAGGCATACTCATATTCTAATTGAATATGTGAAGATGTAAAGATACAATAAGTCACCTTTGATGCATGTCAATTGTCAAACCATCGTACTTACTAAACTTAGTTAAGTCAGTCATCTTAAACATGCCAACCCAAATTTTTTTAATCTAAAAATAGGCATACTCATTTCTAATTGAACACGAGAAGATGTAAATATAGAAAAGTCACCTTTGATGCATGTCAAACAATCGTACTCTCTCACTTAACTCAATCATGCAAAATATATAATAACCGATTTATTAAAACTAGTAGGGTACCCGCCGCAGCAGCGGGTACCCTAAAATAAATATTAACGACACCAAATATCTAGTGGCGTGTCTGCATGTCCGTCACGGACAAATAATCAGTATATCAAATGCTTAACGATATATTATAAAGTGCAATAATTGAATAACATACATTTATTGATTAGACAACAAATTCATATGATAAAGTTTTTACAATATATGCATATACACCATATTGAAAATCCTACACACATTTATATTTTACTCTACACGAAGAACTTCTCGATACACAACGTTTGACGTGTACACACCATCTTGATCAAATTTTTTGGAAGCTTAATATTTTGGAAGCATAATTAGATTGTATATTGTGGTTAAATAGTTGTATATTTTGGTGAAGAGATGTTTTTAATAGTGTATTAATTGTATGGGTTAAATAGTGTTTTTTTTAGTTTTATTTGTGTGCTTTAAATACTTATAAATTATGCTTATTTACTTGTATTTATTTAAAAATCTATATTTGGTAAACTTAAAAAATTAATATGAGAGATGGTCAAAGATGTATTATAAGTAGTATAGATGTTATCTATAATACTTATAATGAAGATTAAACATTCTCTCCTATTAAATATTTAAGATTTCATAATATAGATTTTAAGTAAGTACAAATAAAAGAGTACTACTTACAACTATTCAAACATATTGATTAGTTGCACTTTATAAAATATCGTAATCTCATCAATGAATATATTTTATTCACTTGTTGCACTTTATAAAATATCGTTAAGCATTTAATATATTGATTAGTTGCCCGTGACGGACATACGGACACAATACTAAATATTTGGTGTCATTAACATTTATTTTAGGGTACCCCGCTGCCGCAACGCGGGTACCCTACTAGTGGTAGATAATTTAGTAAAAGCATTTATAGTGTGTACATCAACATTTGTATTGCTTAACAATGCATTAATGAGTGTTTTATAAAATTTTATATTTTAATCTCATTAATGCATCATATATAGATGTGTATTATGGATTAAATCATATTTTTTTCTTTTAACACTTTACAACTTTGCATCTTTTGTCTTTAATAAATTTGTCACAAACGTTGTCTTTTTATTTTTGTGGTTGATACTGTCCAAAAATTACTACAGATGTTTTAGTTGGTTCTAAATCACATATATTTTTCGAACTTTGTAACTCGTTATAACATTTTGCAATTATATCGATTTATTTGTGCATATTTTTATAAACAATTATACAAATTGAAAATAAATAATAATTGAGTTATTAAAATGTTGTGAAATATAATTTAATAAAAGCATTTGTAGGATGTACATGATGTTTTAACACTTGTATTATTTAAAAATGTATAAATAAATATCTTATAAATTTTAAATTAAAATCTCATTGATTTTTTTGGGTAAAAGGTCAAAATTATTTGTAGTATATATTTGAGTTTGTCTCTTTCATTCATTTATCAAGAAGTGATTAATTAATCAATATAACTTTAACATGTATATACTAGAATTTGTTATTTTTTCAAGTTATTATATCCTAGTGTTCTTGTCGATCGGCATTGTCATATTCTATCATATCACTAAATCAAGATAAGTCAGTATAGTTGTGCATTCGTAAATTAATGGGTTAACTTCTAACTGTACATTAAACTTCAAAGTATTTCATTACATGTCATTATCTTCGAAAAATGTTTTTTTACATAGTTTTCAACTATGAAACGTCAGCATAAGTATAATATTAGAAAACTTTTTAATAACAGAAAATGGATATCTTTTTTTTAGACAAGTTTAAGTATTCGGTCAGTATATTGATGAAACTACACCGTGGTTTTGTTGTCTACGTACCCTTAGG
>LBNU01002365.1:28271-44206 GCA_014162995.1 Artemisia annua
TATATATATATATATATATATATATATATATATATATATATATATATATATATATATATATATATATATATATATATATATATATATATGCAAGTATTTTTGCAAAATATACTAAGTGTTATAATTTTTAGAAAATTTGTGCATGACCCGTTCATTTATTTAACGTTTCCATATTCCTCAAATATTGCAATTTTCTCAACTAAACCATTCGTTTACTCTATTTGCAAAATTTAGTACGTAACATATATATTATTCACTATTTATATAGTTATCAATATAATTCGTGCTAGGATACAAAAATAACCATTGCAAGTTCAAATATATGTCAAAACTCGTTTTCGTCACCCGAAATGCTTAGTGGGCCGAAATTTCACTATCGGGCCCATTAGCCCAAAACCATTTAATCCGGTTTAAGTTACGTTATATATATCGTTATATATCAAAATTAATTTTTATACGTCCGATAACAATTTTTGGTCAAAAAGTCAAAGATGGAAAAATTATGATTGGGCTCGGCTATTGTTCACCGAACACCCCTATTGGGCTCAAAATGTCCACTTGACCCAATAACTAATTTAGTGTATATAATTACGTAACTTTTTATAATTAAACGTAATTAACATTTTTAATTATGTTTTAATCCTCAAAAGTCAAATATGGTCCAATCTCATCTCATTCGACCCAAATTAATTATTTTAGGCCAAAATTATTTTATTTCACCAAAAATTGCATTTTTACTAATTAATTGTAATTAGTTACGGTTAATTCGATATATACTTAATTATAATCTTTCAAGTAAAAATTTCACCATTTCACCACTTGAGCCAAAATTTTATGTTTTTCAAAACCCCAATAATTTCATATTTTTATTTATAGCCGATTTATGTATATACACTTAAAAGTGTATATTTCGTCTTAAACTCGCGTAATTAGTATAAATCACATTTGTATCATCAAATTTGTACCACAAGCAACAAGTTTTACCACACAAGCAAGAAATATTCGTATTAACTCATAGCATTTAATGTGGTTCAAAATACATGCATGCAAACATATCCTTATATATTTGTCAACTTAACAAAATATTTACATTTAGAACTTGGTAACCTCATTTTACATCACAAGAACATGTTTTAAACAAGATTAGAAAAGTTTTGATGATTACTTACAAAGGGTGTGTTTTAACGTGACTAGGAAGAACAAAGGAAGACCCAAATCACTTCCAATTAACCCAAATCACCTTCTAATTAACCAAAACTCTTGAATCTAATACCCAAATTATCTTGATCTTCAAAAATTATGTATGAATCTTGTGTGTGTGTGTGTGTGTGTGTGTGTGTTTCGGCTAGAGAGCAAGAAGAAGAAGAAAACAAGTTTGGTAAAGTAGAAATGGGGTGTGTAAATGTATAGAGGTTATTAGATTTAGTTATTAGTGTGTTTAGTGGATAATAGAGTGTTTCATGGATTATAGGCTAAATTGCATGTGATTATATGAGTTGGGAGTGAGGTGGCCGGCTAGGGAGTATCCAAGGAAGGTGAGGAAGTATAATTTTACTCCTCGTTGGTATATCGTGTGTCGGTTTAAGTTTAAACGTAACCGAAATGTCCCAGTTTGACGTTTTTGGACACATTTACGTAAAATAAAATTTTTAGCCACGTTTTTGTCAGAAATGAAATAAAATGTCATTACTGACTCAAAAATATATTTACTTGACTTTTACCATAGGTACTGTAGTGTCGGTTCGCGTGCGGCGTTGTTTTTCAGAAAATGTGAGAAAGCTCTCAGTAAATTACGAAATTGTCAGTAACTATCCGAAATGGATTAATTTGGGTTTACTGACAAAAATAGACTTTTTCAGTAGTGACTGTATGCTACATTGTGCAGGACAGCTCCCGAAAATGTTCAGAAATGTACAAAAACATGCAGAAACATGCAAAAATGCATATAATACTCAAAATAAATGTAATAAATAGAAAATTATTATTAAATTAATTTATGAAAAATACCATTTGTCACATCAAAGATAATAAGTCTGTCCAAGAATGAATTAGATTAGGCTAGTACATGACTACCACCGGATATACCAGATCAACACTAATATTCCATTTTAAGGATGACCCCATATAGATTGCATGAAAAAACAACTCGTTTTCATTGGTTGGTTCCCGAAAGCACAAATGACAACAATACGATTGGTGACAGCATGTGTAATTGAATACATAACCACTCAAGCACTTGGCTTTATGACTGAAAAAGAAAACATAAACCCGTCATAATGACCTTAAGCACCCGTCATCTAAATAACTTGACCACTAAAAACCACAACTAATTTACAATGAGGCTCAGATATAATCTTCCAATCAAACGTCGAGCTAAACACATCATCATTGCCTAAATATTATAGGCCTCAAATACTTCACTTGTTCAAGATACTAACAAAATATATAAAGAAGAAACAAATCTAACCATACATTTATGATGCAAAGCCAAGTTTATAATCTGTTGCACAAATTAATTTAAATGGACTAAAAATACACACAAAATGACCTGATTAAATATGTCAGAGGCCTGAATCGCCCTTTCTTCTTATCAGACCTGGATAGATTTTGGCAAGAACAAATCTCCGCCATAAAATAACAGATTCCCCATTCCCTCATAATATAACATATTTTTACATACTCGAAACAACAAAGAAAAGAAACCTCGGTCACACCCCAAGTACTAAACACACACCAAAAACACCAACACTACCAAGCTTTTCTCAACATCGTCACACAGACATCACCATTATCACACGCCGAGTGAGGCGGCAACGATGAGATGGTGGCATCGAAGGGAGCGGTAATGTATGTGTTTGTTTTGTGTGTTTAGCAACCCCTCTCTTCAAACCCAAGGTTCATTACAACAAACCCCGGTAGTGGGGGCGTCGGAGGATTCATTTGATAGAGTTAGAGGCGGCAGATTTAGAGGGGGTGGTGGTGGCGGCAGAAATTATAGAGAGAGGAGGGTTGGGTTTGTTTTAGGTTACATAGAGAAATAATAGAGAAGATATATGTGACTTGAAATGATGTTAAATGAGGAAAATGAAACGTAACGCGGTGTATTGTTTCGAATTCTTGTCCAGCAATAGGAAGGTGTTTCCAGCAATGTTTCCTGAAATAGTTTGCACCATTGAATACTTTCCTTTCATTGCAATATACTTACAGACATTGTGTCGAGGGCCATGAATAGTGAATAGTTTCCATCAATACGAATTCAATAATCCAGGATATGTATAGATGTAGTTGGACTTTCACTTAGGGCCACCAAGAACAAAGGTGTATTACATTATAATGTAGTTTCCATCAATAGCAGTAGTTTCCATGAATACAAATTCTATATAGATGTAGTTGACCATGTTGAAAAAACTCAACATTTCACTTGACCATTTTTCCATTATAAGTAGTTAAGATTAACTCTTAAAAGGACGACATGTGCAAATTATTAGAGTCACATGGACCTTTTATGTAATTTACTCAAGGACGAATGGTGTAATTGTTTAGAGCCACATGGACGATTTATATAATTAACTCTTGGTTAGATCATGCCACGTTAGATTTATGGCTATAATAGCAAAATTAAGAAAGTATTTGAACTTTTTAGAAAAAAAAAGTTTGTAGCATACAACAGAAAAAGTGACAAGTTTGATACATTTCCAGACCATTAGCTCTTTATTGTTTGCAAGAGGAAGATTTGTTTTCTCACTAACGAATAAATATGATTTGTGCACAATTCTAATGATACAATTAGGGAATTGTTTTACTTAATTGAATCATCTCTTTATGTTTAAAAGTTCAAGAGTTACCACAACCACGCATCTCCTAACCATTACGCGTGGTGGGACAACTTTTGTAGTGGTTTGGTGGCCTTGATGGTTTGCACAATAATTAAAAGATTTTGTGTTTGATTTAGTGGTCATTATTATGACGGTTAGATGAAGGATTTGATGAAATAGTAGAAAATATGACGCGATGTTAAATTGACGGTGATAAATCTAGTTAATTTATCCGATCTGAGATATATAAATCTTTTATATAATAAAACAAAACCCCTATTGGGAATTTTTCATTTAAAAAAATGGAACCATTCCTTTTTTAGTAATAATTTTTTTATTATGATTTTTTTCTTCTAAATATTTCTTTATTTGGCAAAAACCTAAACCTACAATCGTGATGAGAGTTACATTCCTTCTATTTTACAAATGGTTATAATCTAGAGCTTTTGACTATTGAAAGTTAAATTCTCACCCACATTTTCGCGCCAAAAATAGGATCATCCTAATAGGACCTAAAATAACAAAATGAAAAGCAATTATTTCGACAGCAAAGTAAGCAGATAAAAATACATTATTCAAGAATATTAAAAAATAAATAAATAAATAAATAAAAATAAAAAACCTCGCGCGTTTACGAGCATTATTACTGCACATACTCGAGCTCTCTTCATCCTATAATACAAAATTAAAAACCATAATTAAAAAAAATTAAATTATTTTTTTAAATAAAAGTATATTATTCAAAAAATTAGAAAAAACCCCGCGCGTACGCGGGCATTATAACTAGTAAAAGACTGTACCAAAACCCGAGGCCGCATATGACGACATGATTTTGTGATATTCCATTTTCAAACTTCATTTTTATTGTAAAACTTTTGAGAATCGGTTGGCAACAATTCTTTCTTAAAAAATCTTTATTATAGCCTTTCTACAAAGTGTAATAATACCTGAAGTGAAAATGTTGATACAAAAGTTGGGCGTTCCTTGTTTAGGTTCCTTTCCTCGTATCAATTGGTTGATATTGCTTGAGACCTGCGCACTAAGAAAGTAACAGACACCGTTAGGCTTATCGAGGGATTGTCTCCCCCGATTATCCTCCGGCGTGAGAGTAAGTAATCGTGTTTTAGGGTTGTGAGTATTTAGGGTTTGTAAGTCGTACCTTTGTGAGAGTCATAATGCCCTCTATATATAGACACGAATCCTTGTTGGTTTCGTGTTCCGCAAACCTTGGTATATCCCGCGTATCGCGGGTATTTGATATACATCCTATAATTAGGAGATATCGTTTATTCACATTCCTAAATAATCATTGGGCTTGGGCCTCGTGGGCCAAAGCCGTCTAATTGGTAGTCCAATTAGTATGAAACTGGCCCACGCGTAGTGGGCTTGCGTGTGGGTATTGTTTACCAAACGGGTTCATGACCCGGTGTAGACTATACGTCATCATGTCCCCCCAGTCTAGTGTGCGCATGCTAAAAACATGCGGTCGCTAGACTTACCGTGTCCAGATTATTCCTGACTCGTGCGCGGGAAGACTGCAAGTTTTTACCGCCAAAAATCCACATGCAGTGTATTTAGGCGAAAAATTGCAAATCAATTACCTCGAGAAATGTGGAGGCCATCCACGTGTCCTGTACCACATCAATCCCCATCCACACGTTTTGAGTTAGTGGGATCCACGTGTCAATCATCGGTGGTGAGTGAAAATTCTATATAAACCTCATCATTTTTACCGTATTTTTCACAGTAAAAGTGTTTATCCATTTTCCAAAAAAGCTCCTAAATCTTCGCTGCAACCCTAACTTTTTACGCCAAGGTAATCAGCGTTTGCGCCCTTAATAACAAAATGGTCGTTCAGCTTGAAGACTGTCATTCTAATTTAACCGAGGATGAGCTATCTCAGTTCTCTTCGGATTATTATATCCCGCTGGATCTGCATCCCGTGGTGCCTGATCCAAACGACACCATAGCAGATTATCCCGATGGAAAAGTGGGGATATACACGCGCTTTATCGAATGGGCGAATCAGCGCGTGCCCATCACCGTACTATTAAGGGATATTCTTGTGTACTATCGCCTTCATATATCCCAGTTGCATCCTATAGGCGCTGGGAAAATTTCCAACTTCGAGATCAATTGCCGCTTATTAGCGATTCCTCCCACCCTCCACCTGTTCCGTGCGTTCTATCGCACGTCGTGGTTAAATGGGTGGGTTACCTTCACGAAGCGCGTAGGCGCGCTTCAGTGTTTTGCGAAGAAGGTAGACAAGCTCCCCCATTGGAGGGAGAAGTTCTTTTGGATCGACACTGCCGTCTTTCCATTTGACTTTCCCTTCCACACCAAGATGTCCTTGGAGAAGGATGAGCGTCCTTTAGACACGTGGTATAACCCGGACCATGCGTCGACTATTGACGCGAACCGTCTGCACATCAGGTCATACCCGGAGGCGTTTCTGGTGCACATGGGCATCAGTCGCAATTACTTCGAGCCGCCCTATTGTGTCCTAACGTTTATCGCTGCGGATGGTTCGGGTTGGTGCTCATCCTGCCTTCTTTCCAATTCTCCCATACTTTTTCAGTTTTTCATCTTTAGCATATATCTCATTAGCCTGAAAAGTAAGTTTTTGGTTTAAATTGGCTAGTTGTGTTTGAAGTTTATCAACCTGAGCTTCTAAAGTTTTGACACCATTTTCATAAGCAAGTATTTTAATCTCTTGTTCTTCTATTTGATTTGTTTGTACATCACACATGGCTTTAACATTGTTGTATGAGTCAATACACAGTTTAGAACATAGAGATACCTCAGAGTTAGAGCTTATGGCCATTAGAGCATGGTTGGTAGGTTCCTCCTCATCAGTGTGCTCCACCCAATTGATAATGCCATCATCCATTGTCAGCAGACCAACCTGGCTTGTCTCCTTCTTGTTCACCTCCTCTGGATACATCCGCTTCTTCTTCTCTTCAGAAGTCACTTTTGCTGTGCATTCTCTAGCAAAGTGACCATTGTTGTTGCACTTCTAGCATGCAAGTTTTGACTTATCATAACCAACTGGCTTATTTCCATTGTATTTAATGTTTCTTCCAGTTTTGTTGAAGAACTTTTTCATCCTGAGTGCAATCATGGCCAGTTGCCAGTTGATATCCATTTCTTCAATATCAACATCATCAATCTGATCAAGATCATCATGTATGAGATCTCTTTCATCAAATCTCTTTGCAAAAAGAGAGTAGAGAACTTCATCAGCAAAGCCAGCAGGTTATCTATCTCCTTGTTGTTAGAGGAGGAAGCATAACTGCCAGAATTAAAACTGCCAGAACTAACTCTGTTAGTAATGGTCTTGCCTTGTCCAACAAAGGCAACATTGGCTGCACTGGATGATGATTTTGAGCTTCCTTTGACATCTTGTTCAAAAACCCTAAGATTGTTGAACAAATCATCAATTGACCAATCATCAACACCTTCTTTTAGCCTCATGCTCATGGTCACATTTGTCCATTCTTCAGGCATAGATATAAGAAACTTATGATTTGCATCTTCAATAGATACATGAGAACCATGAGCTTCTAGTTGAGAGAGTAGGTGTTGGAACCTTTCATAACCTTTTTCAAGCCCTTCAGAACTGCTCACTGTGAATGCCTCAAATTGCTGTTTGAGTATAGCCTTCTGCATCTTCTTGGAATTGGCATTCCCTCCAAATCTGATTCGAATTGCTTCCCAGATCTCTTTGGCATCATCCATCCCATGGAAC
Organism: Artemisia annua; assembly: GCA_014162995.1. NCBI lineage: Eukaryota > Viridiplantae > Streptophyta > Magnoliopsida > Asterales > Asteraceae > Artemisia > Artemisia annua. Next base: position 35,835 of record LBNU01002365.1, read on the forward strand.
CTTCTTAGGTGTTCTTTTGGAATGGCCATCAGAAGAATGGTCCTAGCTTTCCTTTCTTTCTCTACAGCATGTATCTCTGCAGCAGTGACTGGTGGAAGCACTTTAACAGTACCATCCTTGCCTACAGAGATCCTTTTCTTTGAGTTTCCATTCTGTATGACTTTCCACACATCATTATCTATGTATTCCAGATAATGTTCCATCTCCATTGCCCATATATCATAATCTTCCTTCTTAAGAATTGGGAGATTGATATTGGCCACAGGCACAAGCTGCTGTTGCTGCTTTGGCTTCTCATTGTCAGAGACAGCATCTTCATGGTTTGATTCTTTAGCATCAGAATCACTGTGACGACTAGAGAATTCATCAATACGTTTAGACATCTTTTTGGAATTTTTGGTGAGTGTTTGAGTGGTTGTGGATCTGTGTTTCTTCTTACTCAGAGTCACTCAGCGAGGCTCTGATACCACTTGTAGTTCCAAAGATTTGGATCTTAGCAGCCTTTGTAAGACAATAGATACCTTGGATAAATCCAAACTATCTATATGAGAAACTCTAAACAATGTATACTTGATGTTAACGCGGAATATTAACACAAGCAGTAAGAACAACACAGAGAATTACTAATTTTATATTCTATTAATTACTTGAAAACTTGGCATAGAACTCAATGCCGTAGGGTTCCTTTTATACTATAAGGAAACCCTAACTCTACAAACGTGTGAAAGGATGCATGCATATCTTCTCCTAAGATATCTAACCGCGTGCATATCCCTTCCTATAATATCTCCAAAGATATCTAACTTGTTCAGCAAAACAGACTTAACTGAACTAACATAAACAGACTTAACTATAAGTTACCAGACTTAACTTAGTACTGGCAGACTTAACTATCTACCCGACTTAACTAAACTGGTCAAACTTTTAAGTCTGTTACAAATAATTCCCAACAATTAACTTAAATGAAAGAAACTTGGAAACTTTATTAATGAAACTTTGAATTACACTAGAAAAGCTCAGAATACAATGTTGAGACTAAATTTAACACTTAGAAACTGAAATAACTTTAATTTGACATTATTAAAAATTAAGCTAAACTACTCCTAACTACTATTAACTACTAGCTCTTTTCTCTCTGCTTCTTCTTTATTTATAAGATTCAAAATAGCTTCTTGGAGCTTTCCCACTTTTGTTTTTGACCATTGGATGAATAGTTATGATCCTAGCCGTTTATTTGGTTTTGGCGGGAAAATGGAAATAAGCAATTGGGCTCTGATAACTTGTGGCAGGGTGGAAGGGTTTGTTGTTTAGTGGTGGAAAGTGAGGAGTAGGGGTGGAGTGTGGCAGGGTTGGAGTAGAGGTGGTGATGATGAAGGATTTGGCAGAGGAGCAGGCAACAAGTGGGAGGGAAAGGTTAGTTGACCTTTTGACCAAGGTTATATAACTAACGGGTGTTTAGTTTTATTAGGGTTTGGGCTTTTGGGAAAATTGGGCCTGGTATAAAGGGGTGGGTTTGATTGTATAAATAAGGGTGGGGTGGTTTTGTTGGGTTATGTTAAATAAATAAGGCCCGTTTGGTATATTAGTTAACAAAGAAGCCCAAGGACCAAAGTTGTATTTTCCGATTTTTCAAGGGACTGATCTTGCAACTGTTCCAAAGTATCCCAAAGGTGTTTCTTACCAAGTTCCATTTATCCAAGGACCCTTAATGATAATTTTCCAAATTTAGATATCCAGGGGCCAAAACTGCCAAGTTTTAAACTAGAGGGGCCATTTTTGCCATTTTGCAAACTTGTAATCCAAGGGTCAAAAATGTCATTCCTTGATTCCTGGGGGACTGTTGTTTACTTTTCTTCAAAATAAATCTTCCAGGGACTAATTCTGACAATTCTTGCAAGTTGAGGGACTGATTTTGCCATTTCTGCAAACTTTGCTCATTTTTCATCTGTTTTCAATCCTTTTGTACCTGAAACACATAAAAACACAATCCAAGGATATTTGCAGTATTATATGACATATCTGTGTGTTTTCAGCTGTTTTTTACAGTTTAAATGGGACAAAAATGATGAGTATTTACACACTCATCAATTAGTTATGTAGATTCATTGAAGAAGGAGTAGCTTGTGATTCCTTCGATTATCTTCTTGCACTTGTTACATTATCTCATCCGCTTTAAGGTGAGTTTTCGTGGCCCCTTTTTACATACGTTTTATTGGGGGAGAATGATACTCAAATGCGTTTTATGTTGTGCTCAACTTTTATTTTCTTGGACAAGTTATGTGCTTATGATTGTGCTAGGTGCATTAGTAGTTTATTGTGTGGATTCTCACTGTGTGATCTCATGTCGTGGATTCACTCCAATTGACATGGGAGTATTATGCTGTGTGGTCTCATGTCATGATTGACATGGGAGTACTCATGTGTTAGCTCCAGCTGGTAGGCATGCATGTTGTACACTATATACTTTCGGAGATGAAGAATGTGATGATTGGATTATTGGTTGGTTATGTTGTACTAATTGCCCTATGCCACTTTATTGTTTGCACACTTGTCCTAAACACTTATGCATGGCAAACTGGTTTATGTTTAATTTAAACCCACGAACTCACCAACATTATGTTGACAGTTTCAAGTATCATTTTCAGGTGATTGATAGTGATATTTTGAAGGCACTTGCATGTAGAAGTTATACTTTGTTCTCATTCCAAAGACCAAGTTGACCTGGCCAAGACATTTTCTAAAGATATTGAATTTATTTAAGACTTATGATTTCATTCAGTTTTTTTATTAAAATATGGGATTTGCTAACAACAACCCACTGGGTGTTGTTTAAGCATGCGTTAAATAACTATCTTTCCAAATATGAACTTACTTGACATTAATACTTACCTTATTAAAACTCACTTACCTTAATTATGTGTATTATTTACAGAAATGATGAGTTCATATTTGGAAACATAGTTATTTACGATATGCTTAAACAACACCCAATGGGTTGTTGTTAGCAAATCCCTTAAAATATTTATGTAACATTGTATAATTGTTTCTTAAATAAAGTATGGTGTTGTTCTACTATCTTATGTGATGTTACATTTCGTTGCACCTCGTGTTTCCACTCTTAGCGGGGTGTGACACAACAATATTAGACGAATATTATTAAGTTTATTGTTAGGCCCGATTATCTTTTGTAAGGGCTTAGCCCATTGCCTAGTTTGCTTACTTTCCAAGTTTTGTATTTCCTTTATATACGTTAATTTTTATTGATTAATGATAAGCAAACATCAATTCTATCATGGTAATCAGAGCCATAAATGCTCACTACCAAAAACCCTAATCAACTAACCCAAAATATTTTTTTTTCCTTTCTAGCTTGCCGTTTGCTACCATATAAAAACTTTAGCAAATCTTATTTAATATTGCTTTGTTTGTCGCATATACAATCCTTGCAGCCTTTCACTTAGTTTTTCTGTTGCTTTGATTGTTGCTTTGCTTACAATATTTGTAGTCTTCTTCAGTACAAGCCAACAATTGTTGACCGCTATTTTAGTTTTAGCTTCCAGTTATTTTTAGTTTTCTTCATCGTACAATATTTCATCTCTTATGGCTTTTCCATATATGTATTTTCAATATGTGCTATTCCATACATGCCTCAATTTACGAATCAATAGCAGCCTATAGCCCAACCACATCAAGCTAATCTGGTCCCTGCCAATATTGTTCCTAAGGCTCAAAATATGGTTTCTCAGGCCCAATTTCCGGTTAATATGGTTCCACAGCAAAGTGCTAATATGATTTTTCCTAGCCAATATTCATACAATATGGTTCCATCCGAGGCTACTATGCATCCGCAGGCATTTCAGATGATGACTCCTCAAGATCCTTCTTGGAACATGGACACTGGAGCATCTTCTCACTTGGCAGATAATACAGGTATACTCACTTCCTTTAGTAATTCGAGCATTTATCCATCTGTGTTTGTTGGCAACGGCCACTCTATCCCTGTCACTCATACAGGACATAGCTTATTGCACACACTACACAAACCACTTCATCTTAATCATATTCTTGTCACGCCACACATAATTAAAAATTTAATTTCTGTTCGTAAATTTACACATGATAATGATTTTACTGTTGAGTTTGATGCATATGGTTTTTCTGTAAAGGATTACCAAACGCGCAAGCTTCTTCTTCGTTATGATAGTACCGGAGATCATTACCCGGTTACTCAGTCACCTCCGTCTACACCTACTTTTGCCCAACTTTCGTTTAGTTTTACTACGTGGCACAGACGCCTCGGTCATCCCGGAGAAGATGTGCTTCGTCGTTTAGAGTCAAGTCGTTTAATTTCATATAATAAATCAAAGTTGTCCGCTTTGTGTCATGCTTGTCAATTAGGTAAACATATTAAGCTTCCTTTTTATAATTCCGAGTCTCATGTTGAGTCTGCTTTTGATATTATCTACTCGGATTTGTGGACATCCCCAATTCCGAGTGAAAGTGGCATTAAATATTATGCTATTTTCTTGGATCATTTCACGCATTTTGTTTGGGTTTACCCCTTGCATTAGAAATCTGACTTGTTTAATGCTTTCACTGCTTTTCGTGCTTTTGTAAATAAACAATTTAATGATGACATCAAGGCTTTGCAATGTGACCATGGGAGTGAATATGAAAACACCCGTTTCCATGACCTTTTTCGCCAAAATGGAATGCAATTTCGGTTTTCTTACCCGCGCACCTCACAACAAAATGGCAAATTTGAACGTATGCTTCGTACCATTAATAACCTTATTCGTACCTTTATTTTTCAAGCTCAAATGCCTACCTCTTATTGGGTGGAAGCTCTTAATATGGCCGCACACCTCTTGAATATCCTGCCCTCTACAGCCATTAACAACGAGATACCATTCACTAAACTTTTTCACCAAACACCCACATATGAGCATTTGCGTATTTTTTGATGTCTTTGCTATCCCCACATAGATGTTGCACATAAACTTCAACCCCGTTCCACACCTTATGTGTTCCTTGAATACCCCGCAAACCACCATGGCTATAGGTGTCTTGACTTGTCTTCTAATAAGATAATTATTTCAAGACATGTTCGCTTTGATGAGGAAGTTTTCCCATTTGGGACTATGACATCTTTTCAAAAACCTGCCTATGACTTCCTTTTGCCTCCACTTATACCGCCCGCTCAAACCGTAACTGCACTCCCTGGCCTAACCCCTGAGCCCACTGCACCACTTGCTATTGAACCAAATAGTCCTCCCCACATATCGTCCCCCCACCTGGCCCATCAGCCTACTCTACTACCTTCACCAATCACACCTGAGCCCACTTTACCACTACCTTCTAGCCAAACACAATCTGCAACACCCTTGAATCACACACACCCGTCAAACCAACTTGCTACACCGACCCTACTAGATTCAGCCAACCCACCCTTGAATACCTAAAACCTGTCCACACATCCTATGGTCACTCGTGCTAAAGCCGGCATTTTTAAACCGCTTGAACATATGAATTGTCACGTTACCACCACTTCACCAATTCCACGGTCTCATATCCATGCCCTTTGTGACCCTCATTGGCAAAAGGCTATGTTAGATGAATATAATGCTTTAAACTTGTGCCCCGTCCAACTAACGTTAATGTTGTTCGTTCTATGTGGCTTTTCAAACATAAGTTTCATGTAGATGGCTCTTTAAGCAGGTATAAGGCTCGTCTTGTTGCCAATGGATGCAGTTAACAGCAGGGTATTGATTGTGATGAGACATTTAGTCCGGTGGTTAAACCAGCTACCATTAGTACTGTTTTGAGTCTCGCGATTTCTCGTGACTAGCCTATTCATCAACTGGACGTGAAGAATGCTTTTCTTCATCGTCATTTATCTGAGACGGTTTATATGCATCAACCTCCTGGGTTTGTGGATCCTCAAAGACCTGGTTATGTGTGTCATCTACAGCGTTCTTTATATGGGCTTAAGCAAGCCCCGCGAGCTTAGTTTCAGCATTTTGTTGGTTATGCTACTCGAGTTAGTTTTCAGCATAGTAAAACTGACTCTTCTTTATTTATATTTCATTGTGGTTCTGACATTGCTAACTTGCTGCTTTATGTGGATGATATCATACTTACAGCTTCGTCTCCAGCTTTCTTATAGCGGGTATTGCTTCATTACATGGTGAGTTAGCTATGACAGACCTTGGTTCGTTGAATTATTTTCTTGGCATTTCTACTCAGCGGTCATCCACAGATTTATTTTTATCCCAGACTACTCATCCTGAGGAAATTCTTGAGCATGCACATATGTAGAAGTGTAATCCATGCAGGACTCCTGTGGATACTGAATCTAAATTAGGAGCTGATGGTGATCCTATCAGTGATCCTACGCTATATCGTAGCTTAGCTGGTGCACTTCAGTATCTCACATTTACTAGGCCTGATATTTCTTACACAGTTCAGCAGGTTTGTCTTTACATGAATGATCCACGGGAAACACATTTGGCTGCTTTAAAGCGTATTTTACGCTATGTACGTGGTACTATTGCTCATGGCCTTCAACTTCATGTATCATCTACATCTCATCTTACTGCTTATNTGAATCTAAATTAGGAGCTGATGGTGATCCTGTCAGTGATCCTACGCTATATCGTAGCTTAGCTGGTGCACTTCAGTATCTCACATTTACTAGGCCTGATATTTCTTACACAGTTCAGCAGGTTTGTCTTTACATGAATGATCCACGGGAAACACATTTGGCTGCTTTAAAGCGTATTTTACGCTATGTACGTGGTACTATTGCTCATGGCCTTCAACTTCATGTATCATCTACATCTCATCTTACTGCTTATACTGATACTGACTGGGCAGGTTACCCAGTCACCCGGCGGTCCATTTCTGGGTATTGTGTTTTTCTTGGGGATAATCTACTGTCATGGTCAGCTAAACGACAGGTTACTTTATCTCGTTCTAGTGCAGAGGCTGAAAATCGGGGCGTTGCTAATGTTGTTGCTGAGACTGCGTGGATACGAAATCTCTTACGTGAACTTCATGCTCCACTTTTTACTGCTACACTGGTTTACTGTGATAATGTGAGTGCTGTTTATCTTTCAACTAACCCTGTTCAACATCAACGCATAAAACACATTGAGATAGATGATGCAGGTTGGTATGTGCTATTTTACACATACTTTTGACCTTAGTTTAAGTGTTAAGAAGACCAAATACTAACGTTAAACGCCAAAGATATCGTGTTTTTGTGTTTGTGATCGTGCAGGAAAGGATATTGCATAAATAACATCAAAATCAACCAAAAAGCCTAAAACGAGCACGAGATGTGGAAAAGTGTCAAAAAGCCGAGTCAATGATGATATCTACTCAAGAAAAGCCCGTGATGACAAAGTTATTTCTTAAAGGCTCGAGAAAACGAAAGAGATGCTTAATCGAAGTTCAAAGCTAATTATTTCGATAAGCTTCATAAATTCGAGCAAGATATCACTTTTACATCTTCGAAGACTTTTAGAATACACGTCAACACAAGCCTCGAAGTTACAAGAGTTTACATTTAGTATTTAAGACGTTTAGTAGCTTTGTAATGTAGTTCTTATGTTATTTTCATGACTTGTAAAAGTCTAGGGGTCAAAGCGTACACGTAAGCAAACTTGTAAACCCCCTAGCTAGATAAATATCTTTGGATGGCTTCATTTGTAAGCATTAGACTAGGATTAGGAGTAGAGGTAAGGTAGGTGTAGTTTAGCTTATTTTGATGCATTAGTGTAATTCTTATCTTGAATACAAGCTTATTTCATGTCTTATTCTTAGCTTATTTTCGTCTTAATAATCTTTCTTTTAAAGTCTTTTAATCTTTTAAGCTTATTTTCATGTCATCTTAATCTTTTCTACAAGCTTTTATAAGAGTTGTCACCTTTGCATGGTCCTTGGTTTTGAGTCGTTAGCTTATTTGGAGCTTATTTAGCTTTTTAAAATAGTTTTACATAAAGTTTTTATTAGTTTTCATAAGAGTTTAATCTTTTGTTCGCGTTAAAAAGTTTCCAGTACATTTTTTCTTATTTCTAGCGAGTTTGGATTTTAGGGTTTAGAGAGTATGGAATTTTTCTAGATTTCTAGCGAGTATGAAAGTTTTTAGCGAGTATGAGTTTGTTCTTAGCGAGTATGGTTTTTTTTCTAGCGAGTATGGTTTTTTTTAGCGAGTATGAGTTTGTTCTTAGCGAGTATGGTTTATTTCTATCGAGTATGAAAGTTTTTTAGCGAGTATGATTAATTTTTAGCGAGTATGGAAACATTTCTAGCGAGTATGGTTTTTGTCTAGCGAGTATGGTTAATTTTTAGCGAGTATGATACATTGG
>LBNU01002366.1:0-53680 GCA_014162995.1 Artemisia annua
ATGTCTATATATAGAGGGCATTATGACTCTCGCAAAGGTACGACTTACAAACCCTAACTCTTCACAACCCTAAAACACGATTACTTACTCTCACGCCGGAGGATAATCGGGGGAGACAATCCCTCGATAAGCCTAACGGCGTTTGTTGCTTTCTTAGTGCGCAGGTCTCAAGCAATATCAACCAATTGATACGAGGAAAGGAACCCAAACAAGGAACGCCCAACTTTTGTATCAACAAGTCCAAATATTGTTTAGTTATAAATGTATTAAAGTGAAAATTTAGCAAATACACGTTATTACCTTTTCCTTATAAATATATTAAATTCAGATTAGTAGATATAGAGTTTTAAAGTTAAAAGGAATTTTAAATTTCACAGTGGAACGAAACAACCATTGTCACCTGTTGAGGTAAAATCTTGCGACTACCCCGAACAAGCAAAATGAATCCTTCGGACTGTGCTGTCCTTCGGATTCTAGATGTCCTACCGTATGCTTCTGTCCTTCCGATTACCTATAAGACAGAAACGTCCATTAGACTCACCCCGGGAATGTATCCCAGGACCAACCTCCGGCGTGAGAGTAAGTATAGAGCTCTAGAGAGATAAAGTATGAGAATAAATAAGCAAGAGAGAGAGGAATTAGTTAACCTTAAGTGAGGATTTCTCCTCTATTTATAGGCAGCCAACATGGGGTGCCAGCCTGTTTGTACTTAGTCCCTTAGTGTTCGCTAATTTAAGCTCCACTATCGTGTACTTTGTTGTACTTGTTTGTACTTTGCTTTGCGTAATTATCGCTAACTCGGGAGGTTAGGTTATCCGGAATGATANGATTTCTCCTCTATTTATAGGCAGCCAACATGGGGTGCCAGCCTGTTTGTACTTAGTCCCTTAGTGTTCGCTAATTTAAGCTCCACTATCGTGTACTTTGTTGTACTTGTTTGTACTTTGCTTTGCGTAATTATCGCTAACTCGGGAGGTTAGGTTATCCGGAATGATACGATTGTTCGGATGATGATCTGGGGCGTATTGGTTTGATTCGTCCGGACATCCGTCTGTTCCATTCGGATATTAGTCTTTCGCGTGTCATAAGTCCGGGGCATCGTTCCGGGGCTTCGTTCCTTCCGGCCAGGGTCCGGAGGACACATACGCCAACATGTCCCCCCCAGTATCATAGTATTGGTCGTGCCAATGATGTGATACTAAGAAATTTGTTTTTTGATTGTTTTCTGGAGGGTATTGTCTGATTTTGTCGTTTAGAACGCGTGTACAAAATGCCAAAGGTAATTAGGGAGCGCCGTCGTTTTTACCGTGCCTTGTGATCATGACACGTGTGTGTGTGCCGGATCGTGCGGCCCACGTGACGCCACGCGTCCTATCTGACAGATGTGTCGTTTAGCGTTCCTGTTCGCCTATAAATAGCGCAGTTATTTTCTTCATTTTCACCGCTGTAATTTCTCTCTCTAGTTTCTCACACATCTCTGGTCATCTGTCGTTCGTATTCCGAAGGGTTATCCGGCGTGCAACCTTGTTACTTCATTTTTCGAGGTACGTGTCGTTCCGTGGTGTCTAGTTTTAGTGGTTTTTTTTGTTGTTTGGCTATACCTTCTTTCCCTTCGGACCCATTATGTCGGAGTCTACTTCTTCGGTTAATTATGAAGACGTTTCGTTGTCGGAGGATCCACATGTTAAGAAGGATATTCTTAAGAGGAAATCTGTGTTGAACGAAGCGAATGTGCATGCTTTGGTCGTGACTTTCAAAATACCGGAGGATCTACATCCGCGGGTTCCTCCAAAGGATATGACGATGAATCAACTTCCGGCTGATGCTATTGGTTTATACGCGGAGTATTTCTTTGAGGGTGGTCTTACCGTTCCATTTACTAATTTCCTTTTGGATGTCATTAGATATTTCAAGGTTCACATTTCTCAGCTGGTTCCGCTTGGTATGCACCGTGTTACTTTCTTTGAGGTTTACTGCCGGAGCATGCATATTCCTCCGACCACCTCTTTGTTCCGTGTTTTTTATAAGCTTAGCAAGCAAGGCTGTTGATTTTCTTTTGAGAAGCGTGTTCATGCGGACAGGAAGGTCTGCTTCAAAGATTTTCCTTCCTGTCTGAAGGGTTGGAAGCATCAGTTTTTTCTGATTGATAGGCGAGCTATTCCGTTTGCTATGCCTTGGAGGCATCAAGATTCGGACGTTTCTGATCCATTTCCGAAGAATGAATACAACAGATATCCCTTAAGAGTACGGTGATGGGCACGCGCTGATTCGCCCATTCGATAAAGCGCGTGTATAATCCCACTTTCCCATCGGGGTAGTCTGCTATGGTGTCGTCTGGATCAGGCACCACGGGGTGCAGATCCAGCGGGATATAATAATCCGAGGAGAACTGAGTTAGCTCATCCTCGGTTAAATTGGAATGAAAGTCTTCAAGCTGAATAACCATTTTTGTTCTTAATGGCGCAAGCGCTGATTACCTTGGCGTAAAAAGTTAGGGTTGCAGCGACGATTTGGGAGTTTTTTGGAAATGGATAAACACTTTTACTGTGAAAAACACGGTAAAAATGAGGGGTTTTATATAGATTTCTCACTCACCACCGATGATTGACACGTGGATCCCACTAACTCAAAACGTGTGGATGGGGATTGAAATGGTACAGGACACGTGGATAGCCTCCCCATTTCCCGAGGTAAATGATTTGCAACTTTTAGCCTAGATACACTGCATGTGGATTTTTTGGCGGTAAAAACTTGCAGTCTTCCCGCGCACGAGTCGGGAATAATCTGGGCACGGTAAGTCTAGCGACCGCATGTTTTTAGCATGCGCACACTAGACTGGGGGGACATGATGACGTATAGTCTACACCGGGTCATGAACCCGTTTGGTAAACAATACCCACACGCAAGCCCACTACGCGTGGGCCAGTTTCATACTAATTGGACTACCAATTAGACGGCTTTGGCCCACGAGGCCCAAGCCCAATGATTATTTAGGAATGTGAATAAACGATATCTCCTAATTATAGGATGTATATCAAATACCCGCGATACGCGGAACATACCAAGGTTTGCGGAACACGAAACCAACAAGGATTCATGTCTATATATAGAGGGCATTATGACTCTCGCAAAGGTACGACTTACAAACCCTAACTCTTCACAACCCTAAAACACGATTACTTACTCTCACGCCGGAGGATAATCGGGGGAGACAATCCCTCGATAAGCCTAACGGCGTTTGTTGCTTTCTTAGTGCGCAGGTCTCAAGCAATATCAACCAATTGATACGAGGAAAGGAACCCAAACAAGGAACGCCCAACTTTTGTATCAACAAGTCCAAATATTGTTTAGTTATAAATGTATTAAAGTGAAAATTTAGCAAATACACGTTATTACCTTTTCCTTATAAATATATTAAATTCAGATTAGTAGATATAGAGTTTTAAAGTTAAAAGGAATTTTAAATTTCACAGTGGAACGAAACAACCATTGTCACCTGTTGAGGTAAAATCTTGCGACTACCCCGAACAAGCAAAATGAATCCTTCGGACTGTGCTGTCCTTCGGATTCTAGATGTCCTACCGTATGCTTCTGTCCTTCCGATTACCTATAAGACAGAAACGTCCATTAGACTCACCCCGGGAATGTATCCCAGGACCAACCTCCGGCGTGAGAGTAAGTATAGAGCTCTAGAGAGATAAAGTATGAGAATAAATAAGCAAGAGAGAGAGGAATTAGTTAACCTTAAGTGAGGATTTCTCCTCTATTTATAGGCAGCCAACATGGGGTGCCAGCCTGTTTGTACTTAGTCCCTTAGTGTTCGCTAATTTAAGCTCCACTATCGTGTACTTTGTTGTACTTGTTTGTACTTTGCTTTGCGTAATTATCGCTAACTCGGGAGGTTAGGTTATCCGGAATGATACGATTGTTCGGATGATGATCTGGGGCGTATTGGTTTGATTCGTCCGGACATCCGTCTGTTCCATTCGGATATTAGTCTTTCGCGTGTCATAAGTCCGGGGCATCGTTCCGGGGCTTCGTTCCTTCCGGCCAGGGTCCGGAGGACACATACGCCAACATGTCCCCCCCAGTATCATAGTATTGGTCGTGCCAATGATGTGATACTAAGAAATTTGTTTTTTGATTGTTTTCTGGAGGGTATTGTCTGATTTTGTCGTTTAGAACGCGTGTACAAAATGCCAAAGGTAATTAGGGAGCGCCGTCGTTTTTACCGTGCCTTGTGATCATGACACGTGTGTGTGTGCCGGATCGTGCGGCCCACGTGACGCCACGCGTCCTATCTGACAGATGTGTCGTTTAGCGTTCCTGTTCGCCTATAAATAGCGCAGTTATTTTCTTCATTTTCACCGCTGTAATTTCTCTCTCTAGTTTCTCACACATCTCTGGTCATCTGTCGTTCGTATTCCGAAGGGTTATCCGGCGTGCAACCTTGTTACTTCATTTTTCGAGGTACGTGTCGTTCCGTGGTGTCTAGTTTTAGTGGTTTTTTTTGTTGTTTGGCTATACCTTCTTTCCCTTCGGACCCATTATGTCGGAGTCTACTTCTTCGGTTAATTATGAAGACGTTTCGTTGTCGGAGGATCCACATGTTAAGAAGGATATTCTTAAGAGGAAATCTGTGTTGAACGAAGCGAATGTGCATGCTTTGGTCGTGACTTTCAAAATACCGGAGGATCTACATCCGCGGGTTCCTCCAAAGGATATGACGATGAATCAACTTCCGGCTGATGCTATTGGTTTATACGCGGAGTATTTCTTTGAGGGTGGTCTTACCGTTCCATTTACTAATTTCCTTTTGGATGTCATTAGATATTTCAAGGTTCACATTTCTCAGCTGGTTCCGCTTGGTATGCACCGTGTTACTTTCTTTGAGGTTTACTGCCGGAGCATGCATATTCCTCCGACCACCTCTTTGTTCCGTGTTTTTTATAAGCTTAGCAAGCAAGGCTGTTGATTTTCTTTTGAGAAGCGTGTTCATGCGGACAGGAAGGTCTGCTTCAAAGATTTTCCTTCCTGTCTGAAGGGTTGGAAGCATCAGTTTTTTCTGATTGATAGGCGAGCTATTCCGTTTGCTATGCCTTGGAGGCATCAAGATTCGGACGTTTCTGATCCATTTCCGAAGAATGAATACAATGTTGCTCATGCTGAGATGTTGGCCGAGACACCCATTGAGCCGTTGCAAGTTCCGCAAGGGTTTTTGTATGCTCTGGGTCTATCTGACCATTGGGAGTTTCCTGGTTTCCGTCCGGCTTTGAGGGATGAGAAGGGGAGGGGTATAGCCTCTGTTATAAGTATTAGTTTCCTTTCTTGTTAATATCACAAATTTGTGTTTAACTGTGTGTTTCGTTTGTCGACAGGTGTCACTATGTCTGATTATTTGAAGAAACCACTTCTACGCAAGAAGGTCAATGTAGAAAAGAGGGATAAGTACCCGGAAGGTCATGTTAGTGCTGTTCATGTTACAAAGCCATTGGAATCTAATACTCAGGTTCCGGAGAAGACTGATGAGTTGCGGAAGGTTGAGGTTCCGGATAGCAAGGTTTTGGCGGCTAAGGATAAGAAGAAAGAGCAAGCTGCCAAGGCTGGGTTGAAGAAACCTCCCAGCAAGAGGTTCGGAGGGGATATTTCTCTTAGAGTTCAGAAGAGAACCAAGGTGACTGATGACACTCCCATCATTGACTTGGATGTTGCTGGGGATATTCCGGAACCGACACCCATTCGATCTATTCCTCCGAAGGATTCCGGGGTTGAAGGGATGGGTGATCAGGCTGGGGGGGTCTGGTGCAGGTACATAATAACGATGAATTTTTTGTTTCGTAGCTTGTGTAATTGATTGTGTTACTAAGTATATCGCTTTGTATTCTTAGGTGGTTCGAAAGGTGGTTCTTCTCGTCCGGGCAAAGAGGCGATGGTTGAGGAGGGAGATATTGCAGAGGATGCTTCGGGCGCTCCTTATGTTCCTGAGTGGTCCGTGAAGAGGGGCACACGGATGAATAATGCCAATGTTTGCCGGGACATGATGATTAATTTGGCTACTCCGGAGGAGGAGAGTTATTTGGATCAGTTCAAGGACAGTGAGGCGATTCAGAGGGCCTGGTTGTCGTTGGGCAAGCATGCTACGGCTCAAGCGGATGTTATCTTTCGCTTCGAGTCTATTCTCTAGGATTATAGGAAGCTGACTGCTAGGTTTGATGGGATGTCAGAGGATTTGAAGAAAATCAGAGAGGAGCATGCTGAGTGTTCCAACAAGGATCCGGAGGAGTTGAAAAGGTTGCGTCTGGAGCATGCTGGTTGTTCAGAGAGGGAGTTGAGTTTGACAGGGAGGGTATCTGATTTGGAGAAAGAGAAAGAGGAGTGGCGGGAGGTGTCTGCAGAGCAGGCGGAGAAGATTAAGGCTCTGGAGGCCGAGCTGGGTAAGGTTAAATTGGCCTTGAGTGACGAGGAGGAGGAGTACAAAAAACTCCTTCAAGAGAAACAAGATGCAGCCATTCGGGCTGGTAATGCGGAGATTGACCGGAACCGGGTTGTTAATGAATTTCTTCCGGAAATGGTTCGTCGTTTGCTGGGGAGTCATGAGTTCAAGACAACTTTGTCCGAGCCGTTCAATTTGTTATACCAGTCTGGGCTTATAGATGGAGCGAATTTGGGGAACGATCCGGAGGAGGCGGTTAAGCTGTTGGAGGCGGCCGTAGAGGGTATTGATTTAGATGCTGATCAGAAATATCAAGCGTTATTTGATCAAGCGCTTACCAAAGATTACCCATATGTTCAGAAGGTTAGCCAAACCCGCTTCCGATCCTTTACTCATCTTATGGCTATGTTTCCGGATGCCGCACCAGCCGAGACCTAACCTGTGGTGAATGTCACTGGTACTTCTGGCACGGATTCCGATGGTCAGGTTGCTAAGGAAGGGCCTACCATTGATAATCCGTCCGACAAGGACAATGTTGCCCCCAGTGCCCCTGCTCCGACCTCTTGAAGCTCCGGACTCCTGAAGATGTGTTATTTCGAGGATTAGTTCCATTTAGACTATGGGTTCAAGTATTGCTAATTCTTCGTGAAGCTTTTTATCAATCTTGTTCGTTGGTTACTGTTATTCCGAGGCTTGAATATCTCCGTTTAGACTACGGATTTCAGATATTTGAGCCTCCTGTGAAGCTTTGTTACTCTTGTTCTGTTACTCCGAAGGCCGCTGTTGGGATCGGAGGATAATTATGGCCAGATGATGTATTTTACTTTTCGTCTTTTGATGTCCTTTCGACATTTTTGTATAATCATTCGGATCGCATATGTAATAGTCTTAGGATTTTTTGAATATACATTCAGTTTATCGTATATGTTTGTTTATATCTTTCCGTGGGGTGTGAATCGTTTGATTTTTAACGTTATCACTTTTGCACGCATTTTATCTTGCAATTTGTACCGTTCAATTTTTGTTTGGCCGTGGATGACAATAGGCAACCCTCCTGGGGTGCAAGGCAATGTGTGTCTTCCGACTCTTGGCCGAGGATGACAATGGGCAACCCTCTTGGGGTGTAAGGC
The DNA here is from genome assembly GCA_014162995.1 of Artemisia annua. NCBI lineage: Eukaryota > Viridiplantae > Streptophyta > Magnoliopsida > Asterales > Asteraceae > Artemisia > Artemisia annua. The sequence goes on from LBNU01002366.1 coordinate 7,564, forward strand.
AACTTGTGCCTTCCGACTCTTGGCCGTGGATAACAATAGGCAACCCTCTTGGGGTGTAAGGCAACTTGTGCCTTCCGACTCTTGGCCGGGGATGACAATGGGCAACCCTCTTGGGGTGTAAGGCAACTTGTGCCTTCCGACTCTTGGCCGTGGATAACAATAGGCAACCCTCTTGGGGTGCAAGGCAACTTGTGCCTTCCGGCTCTTGGCCGCGGATAACAATAGGCAACCCTCTTGGGGTGCAAGGCAACGTGTGCCTTCCGGCTCTTGGCCGCAGATAACAATAGGCAACCCTCTTGGGGTGCAAGGCAACGTGTGCCTTCCGTTGGGCATATGGTCGTAACATAACAACATTCTTGGGTAAAAAGTGGTTTCCCTTCGAAAAAAGGGGGAACTTCATAAATTTTATTAGAAACGAGAAAGGTGGCTTCTGTGAGCCGTACAACTAGTCCTTTGATTAATATCGATTACATAAAACACTTCTTAAGGTTGATGGCGTGCCAAGTATGTGGTACCTCCACATCGTCCATGGTCTGGAGCTTGTATGTCCTGTGCTGATAGGCCTCTATTACGCGATACGGGCCTTCCCAGTTAGGCCCCAACTTTCCTTGATCTTCTACTCGGCTTGCTTCATTCTTCCGATACACAAAATCTCCTACCTTGAATGCTTCAGGTCGTACCCTTCGTTTGTAGTATTGCTCCACTTTCTTTTTGTATTTAGCCTCCCTTATGGTTGCCATTTCGCGTCGTTCTTCCAGCAAGTTCAAGTTAAGGTTGATTTCATCGTCGTTATTCGTAGCGTCTGNTGATTTGAACCCTTTCATTAAGCTTTTGTTGGCCCTTTCTACCAATCCGTTGGCTTGGGGATGAGCCACGGCCGTGTTGATTTGAGTAATGTTCAACCTTTCACACCAACTTTTAAACGGATCACCTATGAAGTTGCTTCCGTTATCCGTAACGATTATTTAGGTAATCCGAACCTGCAAACGATGTTGTCCCACACAAACTTTTTTACTTCCTTCCCGGTTGTTTTAGCCAACGGTTTTGCTTCCATCCATTTTGTAAAGTAGTCAATTGCCACAATGACATACTTAACTTTCCCTGGGGCTTCGGGCAGAGGTCCTAGCACGTCCATTGCCCATTGGTAAAATGGCCAAGGTGCCATGACGGAGGTTAGTACTGTTTTTGGTAGTTTTGGGACCGGAGCATGAATTTGACATGAATCACATTTTTGGATTACTTCTCTGGTGTCTCGGTGCATAGTTGGCCAGTAATAACCTTGTCTCATAAGCTTAGCTACTACAGATCTTGATCCGGAATGCATTCCACAGGCCCCTTCATGTACCTCTCGGATCACGTAGTTAGCTTGGAGGGGCCCTACACACCTCAGCATTGGGCCTAGGTATGATTTTTTGAACAACACATCATCAATCATAGTATAGTGGCTTATCTTCATCCGGAGGGAGCGGGCCTCATTCTGGTCCTTCGGCCAAATCCCTTCTTTCAGACAACGAATGATGGGTGACATCCAGTTCTCTTCCTCTACTATTGCATTGATTGTTTCTTCTTTAGTGGATGGTTTTTCTAATACTTCTACTAGAATTTCCTTCATTAGGTGATCAAATGCTGCGGATGCTAGTTTGCTTAATATGTCAGCCTTTTGGTTTTGGGCTCTTGGGATATTTTTTATTTTGAAATGGTCGAAGCAGGCAATGTATTCTTTGGTTTTGGCCAGGTATTTCGTCATGCTTTCCGTATATGCCGTGAAATCTCCGTTGATCTGACTTGCTACTAAGTTTGAATCCACTCGCACATCCAGTGCCTTTATCTGCATACTTCTTGCAATTCTCAGTCCGGCTAATAGTGCTTCGTATTCCGCTCCATTATTAGTGGCATCGAAATTCAACCGTAGAGCATAAGTATACTCTTCTTTGTTTGGGCTGATTAACACCAATCCTGCTCCGGCGCCCTTCTTACTGGACGCTCCGTCCGTATATAATGTCCATTCTTCTGTTTGAGAGATGTCATATATCTCCTTGCCTAGCCTTTTTAGATTTTGGTCGTTCGATCCGATGGGTACTTCATTGATGAAATCGGCCAAAACTTGACCTTTGACCGCGTTTCGCGGTAAGTATGTGATGTTGTAGGCTCCCAGCTCCACGGCGTATTTGGCTAGCCGCCCGGAAGCCTCTGCCTTGTTCAGAATTTGTTTTATGGGTTGATCCGTAATGACTTTAATAGGGTGAGCTTCAAAGTAGCGTCTTAACCTTCGGGACAGGTGTAGGAGGGCTAAGGCTAGCTTTTCAACCGGAGCATACCTCCTTGCTGCTTCATGTAACGTCCGGCTTACATAGTGGACTGGCATATGTCGTCCTTCTCTTTCTACAAGCATCACTCCACTAATTGCTTCTTTCGTTGCTGCAAGGTATAAGTACATTTCTTCCTTTGATTTGGGTGTCGCTAAGCAAGGAAGTTCCAAGATCATCTTTTTCATTTCTTGAAAAGCTGCTTCGGCTGCCTCTGTCCATCGGTATTCGTCCCTATTGTTTTTGGTGATGTTCTTGAGAGTGTCGAAGAAAGGTAAGGATCTTTCGACTGATTTCGATAGAAATCTATTTAATGCGGCAAGCTTACCACTTAAACTTTGCATCTCTTTAAGGGATTTTGGTGACTGCATGTCGGCAATCGCTCTAGTCTTCTTTGGGTTAGCTCTGATTCCTTCCGAGGTTACCATATAGCCAAGGAATTTCCCTTCTTCCACTACGAAAGAGCATTTCTTAGGATTTAGTTTCATGTTGATCTTCCGCAAATTATCAAATGTTTTGGCAATGTCAGCCAAAAGCTCTTTTTCGGTTCTGCTTTTGATTACCATGTCGTACACATACGCTTCTAAGTTACGACCTATCTGTGACCGGAAGGCTGTGTCTACCAGTTTTTGATAGGTTGCTCCGGCATTCTTCAATCCGAAAGGCATTTTAACATAGCAGTAGGTTCCGTGATCAGTGTAAAAGGCTGTCTTTTCTTCGTCTTCTTTAGCCATTTGGACTTGATGATACCCTTTCTAGGCATCGAGGAAACATTTGTATCGGAATCCCATGACTGATTCAATTTTCCAATCAATTTCAGGTAGTGGATAATAATCCTTTAAACAAGATGAATTGAGGTTCTTAAAGTCAACACACATTCTCCAACTTTCGTCCGGCTTTTTTACGAGTACTGGGTTTGAAAGCCAGGTTGGGTACCGGACTGGCCTAATGATTCCAGCTTTTAACCATTCTTCGACGTCTTTGTTTATGGCCTGATTTTTCTCTTCTGAGAAGAACCTCTTTTTCTGAGCAACGGGTTTGTCGTGGACATTCACATTGAGCCTATGTTCGGCGATCCATCGGGGCACGCCTGTCATATCCGATGGTTCCCATGCGAAAACGTCTTGGCTATTTTTGAGTAAAGTTACCAACTGCCTTCGTCCTTCTCGAGAGAAATTTTTTCCTATAGTCACCAATTGGTCTGGGTATGCCGGATGGACCAAAATTTCTTCAGTTCCTGCAACTTCATTCCTGATTTCTTCCACCGGAGGAATGTTAGCTTCTGTTTCTTTCTCGAGCAAGAATTTTTCTTCTAACTTTCTACATTCCGAAATGATAATCGATCGGGTGACCAAAGTGGCTATACCTCTCGGCGTAGGGAACTTCATCATGGAATGTATTGTCGAGGGAATGGCCCTAAGCCTTTTAATTCCAGATCGTCCTAGTATCACATTGTAGGGGGAGGGTGATCTAATTATTGCAAACTTCATGGTGGTCCGGCGATATAACCCTTCGCTTCCGAAACATACCTCTAACTCAATCTTTCCCAATGGTTTGATAGCTTCTCCGGAAAATCCGACGAGAGGGGTGTTTGTTTTGGTTAATCGAGATCGAATAGAAGAATCGAGGTTTAGAAAACAGTATTTGTACATTACCTCTACCGAAGCACCCTGGTCGACGTATACTCTTCGGACGGTATATCCTTCTATTTCTGCTTCAACAATGAGTGACTCGTCTGAGACATCCCCGGGGAGGATTGGGGGAAAACTTATGGGGGCATTCATTCATTCTTCTTCTTGGTCTATGACTTTGCGCTTTCGTCTCTCCTCTTGATACCAAGCCATATTGATGATTCGTCCTTGGTTGGTTTGGTTGTTGCCCCGTGTTGGAGCTCTGTCTCTTTGACGGACGTCTCTGATTAGGTGGTCAAGCTTTCCTGTTTCCAAGGCTTTCTTCAGCTGCTCTTTCAAATTGTGACAGTCATTTGTAAGGTGGCCTTTATCCCTGTGATAGTCACAGTACTTGTCCATATTCTCTCTTGACGGACGTCCTCTTAATGGGGGTGGTGCCGGGAGCCTAAGTTGGTGTTCAGTTGCCAATATTTCTTTAGGAGACTTGGTGAGCGCGTTCAAGTCTATTGGTCGGGTATCCCTCCGGTATGTATCGTTACGACGATGATCTGTCCTGTATTCCGTTCGATTATCATTCCTTGCGGGGCCATATGGTGCAAAGTGATCATTCCGGCGAGACCTGTATTCTTCACGGTGGTTATCCCGTCGACGATTTCCTCTGAAGGGAGGTCGTTGGTTGCTTTGGTCACTCCGGTTGTTGTATGAATTGTAGTGGGGGTCTTTTCTGTAAGTGTCGATCTTTTCTCCTCTGGGCACTTCGGCTGACCGATATGCTTTTTCGGAACGAATGAAATCATCAACCCTTATCATCATTTCGGTTACCGTCTGAGGAGTCTTCTCGGCAAATCGTTTTGCTAGCTCTGGGCACTTACAACCATCAACGAAAGAGGATATTTGCATTATTTCAGGGACTCCAGATATGCGGCTAGCCTCATCTGTCCATCGTTCTTTGAAGTCCGGCAAAGCCTCATTGGCTTGCCGAATGATTTTAGTGATTTCTGTAGGCTCTCTGATGCATTTTCTCCTGAGAGCAAATCTTCGCACAAATTGTTCACTTAAATCGTCCCAGTTATCAATACTTCCTCGCGGAAGACGATCGAACCATCCCCTAGCTGCATCATCCAAAGTTTGTTGAAACATCATGCACCATATTGGCATAGGCCAGGCGCCCGATTGAGCTGCTCCTTCGAATCTGGTAATGTGATCATCTGGATCTGTAGAGCCATCGTACAACTTTAGATGAGAGGGCATCGTATATCTGGCATTCTTGGGTCCCGAAAAGTTGATGATCATTCGAGTGAAAGGACTCTTGAATGCTGCCTTAAAGGGCTTGGACAGATCATCCACAGGATCCTCTTCGGTTCTTTTAGCTCCGTTATCTTGAGACTCTCCATCTTCGAAGTCGAGTTGAATAGGTTTGATTGGTGTTTCTGCTCCGGTGTTGTACTCTTGGATTAAAGCTTTAAGTGTATTGATGTGGGTTTGGATTTGTTCTATGCTGTTGTTGTGAGAGTCGTTATCATTGTTTCTTCCGCTACCTTCAGGTGTTACGGGAGTAGGACCTGCCATATCTCAGTTTTGGTAGAGTGAATGACGGGTCCCACGGATGGCGCCAATTTGTTGAGGTAAAATCTTGCGACTACCTCGAACAAGCAAAATGAATCCTTCGGACTGTGCTGTCCTTCGGATTCTAGATGTCCTACCGTATGCTTCTGTCCTTCCGATTACCTATAAGACAGAAACGTTCGTTAGACTCGCCCCGGGAATGTATCCCAGGACCAACCTCCGGCGTGAGAGTAAGTATGGAGCTCTAGAGAGATAAAGTATGAGAATAAATAAGCAAGAGAGAGAGGAATTAGTTAACCTTAAGTGAGGATTTCTCCTCTATTTATAGGCAGCCAACATGGGGTGCCAGCCTGTTTGTACTTAGTCCCTTAGTGTTCGCTAATTTAAGCTCCACTATCGTGTACTTTGTTGTACTTGTTTGTACTTTGCTTTGCGTAATTATCGCTAACTCGGGAGGTTAGGTTATCCGGAATGATACGATTGTTCGGATGATGATCTGGGGCGTATTGGTTTGATTCGTCCGGACATCCGTCTGTTCCATTCGGATATTAGTCTTTCGCGTGTCATAAGTCCGGGGCTTCGTTTCGGGGCTTCGTTCCTTCCGGCCGGGGTCCGGAGGACACATACGCCAACCTCATTAGTTTTCCGCTCTCGTGCATGTCTACCATTTTCTTACCGTTGTGTGCAAAGCACACACATTTTGCTAGTTAATGATAATAAGCATTCACAGTGTTTCACAGTGGAACGAAACAACCATTGTCACCTCATTAGTTTTCTGTTTATCGCTCTCGTGCATGTCTACCATTTTCTTACCGTTGTGTGCAAAGCACACACATTTTGCTAGTTAACGATAATAAGCATTCAGTTAAGTGCCAAGTCGACGAATTGAATGTTTATGTTGGAGGATCGTAGAATGGATGATAATTTTAGGATTATATCAATGATCCTCAAACATATACCAGAGGTAGTCGCAAGAGCCCCCTACAATCCTATAGTCTTTTCAGCAATATCTAATGAGAGGCGAATCTAGTTTTCGCTACTTTTAAGAGTTTCATACTTAAATGATCATCTTACCTCTTCTGTATATACCCGTTAACAAAATAATAATAATAATAATAATAATAATAATAATAATAATAATAATAATAATAATAATAATAATAATAATAATAATAATAATAAAATCATTTGAAAATCCTTAAAAACAAGGCTGAGGTCGATAGCGGCATTACTAGTAGTTGCTAAGGTGCTTTATATATTAAGTATTAACCACGCTCATCATCAAGTTTAAAATGTAAACAACACGTACACAAATACTAAAAAATATGTTTGCATACCTCTTCAGCCTTGCATGCAATTCGCCACATTATCCTTTACAACTTCAAGAACATTACTGAGTCCAATGCTTTCAATCGCTTCAAGTAAAAAATTAGGCAATTGTTACCACTGTTTTCTCCACTCCAGAAAATCCTCAGCATACATAAGCATGGTACCATGACTATTAACAGCAAGAACATTACAATGAATTATGTTCAACGTTTGACCAACCATCAGATACAATAGATACTCCTTGTCTATACCACGAACTTAACTACTTGAGACTTCTCACATTTTTATTGATCCTAGTCTTAATTGTACACGTTTGAAAATGCAGATAGTGACTTACTGAAATTAGAAATAAATGCGCCTATTTGTGCACGAGTATTACTAAGTTTATATCTTATGGCAAAAATTTATATTGAATTGATAGCGTATGATATAATTTGCACCTAACTGAACAGTTCTCATAAATTGAATTATTGATATTGTTGTGTTGACATGAGCAGGTAACTTACTTCAAGTGTGGAGGAGTTTCACTAGGAGTTGGAATGCACCATTACGTTGCAGATGGCCCATCAGGGACACACTTTACCAGCACATGGTCTTATATTGCTCGTGGTCTTGACCTTGCTCTCCCACCGTTCATAGACCGGACCCTTCTCCGTGCTGGAGACCCACCAGAGCCCGTCTTTGAACATATGGAATACCAGTTCACTTCACTCGAAATCCCATCTGATGAGACAAAGCTTTCTATTTTCACGCTCTCACGAGACCAACTTAATCTGCTTAAATTGAATTCAAAAGAAGACGGGAAGAACAAAACCAGTTACAGTTCCTTTGAAACCCTCTCGGGCCATGTTTGGAAGTGTATGTGTGCGGCACGCGGACTGCCGGATGATCAGGACACCAAGCTCTATATTGCCACTAATGGACGGGACCGCCTACAGCCCCCTCTGCCACTGGGCTATTTTGGGAATGCTATCTTCTCAACCACTCCTATAGCGTTAGCAGGCGAAAATTAAATCAAATCCTAGTTGGTACGCTGCCAGTAAAATCCATGATGCAATTGTGAAGAGGAACAATGATTATCTAAGGTCAGCAATAGACTATTTGGAGCTACAACCCGATTTAAAGGTTCTAATTTCGGGAGTTGCTGGGAGTTATAAAAGCTCTAATCTCTACATAACAAGTTGGGTTAGGCTTTCGATTTACGATGTAGACTTTGGATGGGGACGACCTATATTCGTGGGTCACATTCCGAATGTGGGTGAGGTTACCGTGTTACCAAGCCCAATCGATGATGGGAGCTTGTCGATCGTCATTTCTCTGCAGGCTCAACAGATGGAGATTTTAGCAAACTCTTTTATGCTATTTGATATGTTCGTATTTTATGTTCAATAAAAGATGCAATGCATCCATATTCTCTGACTTTTAAAGTTTCTATTTTAAATGTCTGATTGTCTAATTTTGATTCCTATCCTTTTGCATCTGAATATCTTGTATTGTAAATGTAATGAACAAGAATAAAGAATAAGAACACAAGAATGAGAGGATTAAGAGAATTCTTATTAAGGTGATCACAAGGGTTACAAATGTGTAGTACTTATAGTGTAAATAAGCACATGTTAAACCCTAATGGGCTAAATGGTGAATATATATAAACCCATAATATTTACAACACTCCTCCTTGGATATCACTACAAGAAAATAGTCTTTTAACGACATAATTAGCGACCTACCATTTTAAGTCGCAAAGTTGCGACACATGTAGCGATTGCTTTAGCGTCTCTATGCCAACGACGTCGCAAACTATGTCGCCAATGATGTCGCGATGTGTTTCAAGATAACATTATCGCAATTAGTGTCGCAACAAGCGTCGTTATATTTGCGTCATTCTCTACCATGTCGCTAGCAAAGTCGCTAATTTACGACTTCCCAAATAGGTATCGCCAAGGGCGTAGCTATATTAGCGACTTTCTTTAATATGTCGTTACTCACGTCGCTAAATTACAAACTATATTTCTAATTTTCTTTGTCTAACTATTCTTATAATGTGTAAATGCATTTTTTAATTTAAAAAAAAAAGTTTTTAGTTCTTTTATTTATTTATTTATTTCTTTTTATGTGAACATCAAAAAATTTGAGTTTGTCTAATGAGAAATGATAGATGGACCTAAAAGTAGACCTAAAAATGGACCTAAAAATATGTGGCATGATCCTGATGGCTTGTAAAATAAGTGGGTCCATGTCTGCAGCCACCATGATGATGCCACGTGTCTTTAGGTCCATTATTAGGTCTATTTTTAGGTCCATCTATCATTTCTCTTGCCTAATATATTTAACAAGTATCTTATTTTTATTCATTGCTGAGTATTTTCTTTTCCAATTAATAACAGAACCATCCCCTTAAAATCACACTCTCAAACCCTACGTCGGCACCATCGCTCCTCCACCACCATCTCTCCGCCACCACCATCGCTCTGCCACCACAACATCACCGCACTACCATTGTATCGCCACCTCATGGCCTTCTCGATTGTACTCAACTGTACCTTCTAAAGATCGATTTCAGGTTCAATTTCACGTTTTTCCGGTGGTTTATCAACTTTTGACGGCAATAATCGATCGGATTCCATCTCATCTTCTAGTCGGTACAATTGCTTACATTGCTTTAATGTGTTGGCTATTAAGAGTTTTATGCAAGTATTTGATATCTTCTATCGATTTTAGTTGTCGATATGTTATAGTTTAGAAACTTACTGTTGATGATTATACATGTGAAATTTTTATGCAAAATGTAGAATGCTTGTAGGTCATTTTCTGTATTCGACATTGCACACTATCTGTTCGATATAATGCCTAAGTAGATAAATTCATCTTAATTATTGATATAATGCCGATAAGACTGTTTAGATATTGAGGACTTGGTTATACATGATGTCTTGCGTAAAAATAAAGTTTCGGATTTATAAGTTAGGGCAATTGGTGTAGGGAGCATTTCAGTTAAGTACTGTTGAAAGGATGGGGTTAAGAAGGGGATTGATAAAATATTGGTAGTGTGAGCGATTAAGTTGTGATGTGGTTCCATATCATGATTTTGACATTGTTTCGTTTACTTTTGATTGTGACGTGGGTAGAAAAGGTGCACTTGATGACTTGTAGGACTTTCTTACGTCAACTTCTAAACTGGCTATCTAGGCTAATACATGTTATGCTATGAGTGACATTTATAACTTACGTCAGAAGTGCATACTTGGTCATCTGTAGCTCATAAATGCACAACCTGATATGTTATAGGAACCTTGTGGATTTCAGCGTTTTTAAAGGAAGGGGTAAACACATGAGCATAATGGTACGTGATCATATACAAACGTAATGTAATGGTATTAGTATATACTCTATTCAAGTATAGTTTCAGCGTTCTGCTCACTTTTCTTTAGAAGTTCTCATTAATACTTAATGATTGTACATGTCAAACACGCAACTTTATTGATAAATGAATATTAATTTATTTGATGCAGGAAGTAAATAGGTATATTGAGCTATTCGAAAGCAAACAAGAAAAGAGTCCGAGTTCTGAATGCGATTTAAATGATTGCAAGGTTAGTGAAAGCAATGGTCAGTGAAGTGAACTTATGGATATAAAGTTTGGAATAATGTGTAGTAACTTGCATTAGAAGACGTGACTTAAATGTGTAGCTGAATTAAGTTGTTTTAACTAATAGCATGAAGCTACTGTGCTTTAGGATTTTTATTTCTTTGTTATCAGGTACTCCTAAGAGATGTTGAAGACTTTATGTGTTAGTGTTATCAGTTAAGTTATCACGAATAGAGTGGTAACTGTTTGTATCTTTGTTATCAATGTCTAAACTTGTATGAAAAGTGAAACTTCATGATCTATGTGTATCTTTGTAAACAACTCTTTATGATCTGCTTGCATATTGAAAGAACAGGGGAAGGTCACGACTCTAAAAGTGCCAAACAATGCACATTCAAAGAACATAAGTTGTCGTTGCACTCCTCTTGATGAACACTCAAACCTATTCACCGATAACATTCGATATCAGTTACTATTACATTTACTAACTGATGATATGTGGGGCGAGAGATACAGGACCATGAAAAGCATAGGTTAGTTAACTATTGCTGAAGTGTATTTCATTGGACATATTATTGTTTTCTTGGTATATTTATTTCTTGGCACTATCTAAGGCGTTATTGGTTCAATCACTGTAGATTCATTTAGCTCGTGGGAGTAAAATTAACTTCCAGAAGTATATTAAGAGGTGGTTTAAGGGATCAGGGGCTGAGAAATTCTTTACGCTTAAGGTATACAAATCTTTGTTGGCTTATGATGTTTAACTTATTGGCTTTTTTATTGTTTGCAGTCCCATACTATGGGCATCGTTTGTGATTTTATTTTCTTCTTAAATGTTATAGATATTTGATTGGTGTATGGTTGCCCTTTTTTTGTGGTGTTGGTTTGCAGGCTAAACACAATACATATCAGGTGTTTGCTCAAATAATATGATGTCAGAACTTATGTTAGTTTGTCTTCAATTATGAAACCAATTGATATCATTCTGCAATTGAATTTGTGTATACTTTTATTCAGGTTGTTGTTTGTAATATAACCTTTTATGCTTAACTTTTTTGTTGCAGCGTTTGGGGAATTGGCACAAACTGTGAAAATGGACAAAAACTGGAATTCTATGCCAGGCATGGTGGCTAACTCAAGCTTTAGTGACGATGTTCGTCTTCTTTTTTTTCCTTTTTTTTCTTTTTTTTTCCTTTCTGGAAAAGGAATTGAAACTTTGATGTATCGAATTTAATGGCTATATTCTAAAATCTTGCGATTCTTATTGCATCATGTATGTTTGTAATTCTATCTACAGTTGTGTATGTGTAACTTTTATGGCATTAAATTTTACACACAAATGAGCAATGGAGGTGGCAACTAAGCAAAAGAACAACGACCAGAATAGCGACTTAACTAGCGATATCTTTAGAAATAGCGACACTAATATTGACTTAAGTTGCGACATTTTTAAAAGTAGCGACGTATATAGCGTCTTGGTTAGTGTCATGTCCTACAATTTGCGATGCAAATTGCGACATAAACCGGTGATGTCGCTATTTTATTAGCGACTCATATTATGATGTCGTTATACGGGTCGCTGTCATTAGTGACTTCATTCTAGAGTCGCAAAATTCAGCGACTCGTTTACAGCGACTAAGCCTCTCATGTCGCTGACAATGTCGCTGGCAAAAAATATGTCGCTAATCAAGTCGCTAAACATGACGCTAAAAGGCATTTTTCTTGTAGTTATATTCACCGTTTATTATACGCTGTAAACCGCCTCATTAAAAACTTTATCAAGAAAAACCCAGTGGGATAAAGAAAAACTTGATGAAGGAAAAAAGAGTGCGGTGCGCTTAATGCTCCTCCTCAATTTAATGTATATATTTCAAGCATCGCATGCTAATCTTCTAAACGAGTTGCTCGTTATACTTTTGTTGGCAACAACTTTAAAATAAAGTCCATCAAATTGATGATGTTACGAATAAGTCCTGCAAAAATGACAAAATATATGCGTAGCTTCCAACCCAATATCAAATTCATTGGTTGAAAAAATATACAAAGCATGTACAAATATTAAAAGAGAAAAATACACTCTTGTGACGCATATTAATTACAAAATTTACATCAAAGCCTCAATTGCACTTATTTATGGTATTTAAATACCAATCATTTTCTTAGAGACATGTGTAAAAGCAATTCATATAAAATACGTCCAAATGATTTTAGGTCCATATAAGGATTCATTAAGTTTGATCAAGTAGAGTTCTTGAGAACTTTATTAATTGCTTCAAGAATTTGAAGTTACTAGACATGCTTGAGGCATTACAGATCATTCATGGTATATGAGAGCTCTAAACTCATTTAGAGCGAATTAAATACTTCAATATTGATTGTCTCGTAAAATATCAATAAGATATTTACATCCACCTCAAGACAATATGTCTTTTAATAATCAACTTTGTGTTTTTGTGAATTTATTTATGTCACACCTCGCCAAGGCGGAAACGCGAGTGTGTAACTTCATGGATATCATCACAACACCTGGTGTCTAAATAGAGAAATACTACATGCACATAAAATAGAGCAAAGTACAAACACAAAGTGTTGTAACAATACCCCAAAATAAAATAACCAAACCATAATCCAAAGGTATCTTCAACCAAGTCAAACGAATACAAATCCAACACGCAGATAATTCATTCTCAAATGCAACTAAAGTCTCTTCTAGTCGCTTCCTTCTATCTTATCCTTAAAATGCTCACCTGAAAATGATGCTTAAAACGTCAACATAATGTTGGTGAGATTCATAGGTTTAAGACACACATACACTCTCAAGGCAACCAGTTCACTGTGATCATAAAATATAGCTGGACATACAATTACAGTTATCATATAAGCTAACAAATATTCACACAAGATAAGGGCAACCAATACACATAAGGCAACCATTAGGACGGAACGTGTCCCCCGATCCAAATTCACAACATCCGGGCCGGAACGTGACCCCTGCTCCAATATAGACATCAATTAGGTCGCTTATGCGAGCAATAGGACAAAACATCCTCCCAATTAAGTCTCTGATATGCATGCCTGATAATCCCTGATAATACTCAATAATCACAACATATAACCATCGCATCATAATAATCATCACGTATAGCATACATACGATAACATTATAAGTCCAAGCTTTTGAACACACATAATCACAGTAACTCAAAATATTTAAGACAAGCATCATTCCCATCCCAAGTTTAAAACAAAGTAAAAAGTATGGGACTATGAACTCACCTTAACTCTGCAGCTTCCAACAAATTACGATCACAATCTAAACAATCACACAAATAAATTCACATTACATATGATGGATGTCTAAGGTTCATATGATCCACCATGGATCTCCTAGACTCCATACTAAACACCAACAACCAATAATACTCACTAAATCCCTTGCACTTATAATTTCAGAAAACGCAGAATTTTAGGGTACATTCACCCACATAAAATAATAACCATACAAGCTTAAAAACTCACACCAAAAATTCCCCATGGTCTCTCATAAGCATAAAAGCTAATCCCAGAAGCCCATGGTCTAATAAAACACACAAATACCCATAATAAAATCAAATTTGTCAACTATCCAGATTCGGATCTGAACGCACACCAAAAAGTTTTGATTTTATAAAAAATACTTCTACAACTTTTTATCGCGAATCCTTTTCGTGGGAGTTTAAGATAACCTAAAACTCAACTTTCCCAGAAGGGCTAACCTTAATAACACTTTTTCACCGACAAGTCACTATCAAACTTTTACCAAATTTTGTCCTGGTTTAACAGCTTTGACACCTCATCTCGTAAAAATCAAAAGACTAACTTCCCACCTCGAAATCAGTCGTGGTTGGACTTTTTGAAAAGCTCTTTCTTTGAACTACAATTTAGAGTTAAAATTCGTGATCTAACTCATCACCATCTATTAAATACCATCGAATCTTTACAGCCCTAATATTCTGTCCAAACCCTAACTCATTAACTAACGCGTTTAATGACCAAATCTCTTTACCAATCATCATAATATCATTAACCAATGATCCCAACATGTTTGACATCATTAATTTACAGAAGTTTACAAAACCCTAAATCCATCATAACTTGTACTACATGAATCAAATCAATAATTAAACAATTAAGGGATTACTAGGCATACCTTAGGCTTGTTTTCTACACAAGATTGAAACCCTAACTTTCTCTGCTCCTCTTTTTTCGACCATACACACTAAAAAACGTTTTTAGGGTGTTTTGGTTTGTATTTATATTATCATAATATTATTCTAGATAATCTTTTAATTAGGAATTGTAATTGGACTAAAATTTGGTTTCCTTTTTCCCTTAAAACACCCTATAGGCCGATTTTTATATTACATATACATATTTTATATTTTTTTTATTAAATTTATTTATTACACTTAAAACCTTATACTTTTCATATTTTATGCGCTCCCATAACGAAACCTAACGTCTTTCGCGATAAACCTTAGTTTTTACGATGACTCGGAAAATAATCATTTTCAAAATAAAGTTTCCAAAAATAGAATTTCACACTCTTTTATAAACATAACCCATGAAAACAATATCCTCGTAACTTACTAACGCTCAATTACTTGAACGAAGACTAGTTACGCAAAACCGCAAACACCAAAACTACATAATTCACTTCTACACCACAAAGGTGTTCAAACTGAATTTATCAAAACTCAACACCACTCAAATCATCTCAAGGGATTTAGTGCCACACTCTTACTAATTCATAACTATACCATATATATCTCACACTTATACCACATAAAACACTAAATTCACACCAAACAAAGTTAAACAACTAGAGACTATTAGTCAAACTAATCTGCTAACATCACGGTTGTCACAATTTATTCAGAATTCATGTGTTAAAAGACATAACTTTATAGCTCTTATTTCGCATTCGCACAAAGACTGATGTATATCCAATAGATTTTACACATTCATGTGTATGGACTTCATGTCCCAATACTTATCGTATTTTCACGAGATTGCGTCTTTTCACGTTGGCCAATCATTTAACTGAGCGCACTTTTGAATAATAATTGACTTATGATCCTCATTATGCATGATAACAAGCGCTATATTGTATATAAACAAATTTATCGACGTCGTTTATGTTTCGATTCCATATAACTTTAGAATGATATAATTTATTGAGATCTCATTAGCTATTTGAGGTTCTTTGGAACCTTCATGTCTAGTGTCTCTTTATGAGACTATCATGGGGTCTTTTATATTTCGAACAACCATCTTGTTTTCATGCTCTATATTTTTCATCGAGGATTTTATTTGGAATCGATTTGACTACCATGCTTGAGGCATGTCATAATAAAATAGTGTCCTTGAGGGACAACTTATAATCAGAGCATGAGTAGCTGAAATTTTGTTTTTAGCCAATGTTTATTTATGGCTATTAGATTATCCATTTTAATAATCAATTCATAAAATTTCTTTCGAGGATCAATAGAATATGATAATTCATTCTGAATTTGCAGCTACTTCTCTCCTCCTGAAGGAATTATCCATCTTCTATATCCCATATATGTGCATTTAGGTGGAGTAATTTGCACACAGAAAAACTGAAATATGATATGTTTGTGTTGATACAAAAGTTGGGCGTTCCTTATTTGGACTCCTATTCTCGTACCAATTGAATATTATTGCTTGAGACCTGCGCACTAAGAAAACAAACAACACCGTTAGTGTTATCGTGGGATTGTCTCCCACGATTATCCTCCGACGTGAGAGTAAGTAATCGGTTTTAGGGTTATAGTGAAGAGTTAGGGTTTTAGATGATACCTCAATGAGAGCCATGATATTCTTTATATAGGCACGAAATCCTTGTTGGTTTCGTGTTCCTTACTTTTCGGCGTATCTCGCCTTATACGGTATATTGATCTTTATCCCATAAATAGAAGATCATTATCAAGACCATAAATAATATATTTGAGTCTGGGCTTTCGTGAGCCCAAATCGTTATTATAATAGCCCTAATCATTATTATGATAGCCCACGCGTGATGGGCTTGGGCATTAGTAATGTCCATTGGTCGGGTTCGTGACCCGAGTGCGGACTATACGTCATCATGTCCCCCCAGTCTAGTATGCGCATGGTGCGACCGCGGATGCTAGACTATCAGTCGTTCCAAAAAAACACTCCAGCATGCGTGGCGGATAAGTTCCAAATGTTTCCCGCCAAAAGAATATACCATGAATCTGGTCCGAATAAATCCAAAAAAATCTGCCTTGGAAATCGTGGGAAAGTGCAAAAAGTACCATACCTTTTGATCTCCTAGCCACACGATTAAAGTTAGTGGGATCCACATGGCAAGCATCCGAGACTATGGGAAACCCTATATAAAGGGTATCCCCCTTTTCACTGTGATTATCACAGTAACAAGTTCATTTCCCCCATTGTTAAAATCTTCAAACACCAATCAAGAAATCACCTTTATACTAAGGTAATAGCGCGTGCGCATTTGTATACTAATCATGGTCCGTCAATTATTTGACTTTACATCCGATATAACTGAGGATGAACTTCGTGAGTTCACCTCGGATTATTTCATCCCTGAGGCGTTGCACCCGGTAGTTCCGGCGGCAACTGCATCCATAGCAGATTTCCCCAATGGAAAGTAGGGGTATACACGCGTTTCTTTGAATTCGCCAACCAATGTGTACCCATGTCGCTATTCTTGTGTGACATTCTGAACTATTATCGCCTCCACATCTCCCAGCTGCACTGCATAGGTGCGGCTAAAATAACTAACTTTGAGGTGAATTGTCGCCTGATGGCAATTAACCCCATAATCCATCTTTTCCACGCGTTTTACCACTCGACGTGGTTAAACGGGTGGGTATCCTTTGCCAAGCGCGCAGGGCGCTTGCAGTGTTATACAGAAAAATTAGATGCGCTCAGGGATTGGAGGGAGAACTTCTTCTGGGTTGATAGGACGTTTTTCCCTTGGGATTATGCGTTCTATACCCAAGGATCGCTACCGAGGGACGAGTGCCCATCCGGGACATATAGCGCAGTTGACGCGGATATGATAAATACCAATCGTATTCCGATCAGAGCCTACCCCGAAGAGTTGTTGGTGCACCTAGGCATTAGTAGCAACTACTTCCAGCCTCCTGGCGAAGTGCCAACCTTCTTGGATGAGGATAACTGGGGTGGGTGCTTGTCCTTCCTTCTCCTTCGCTTATTAGTGTAAGCGCTCTTTCTTATAGTAGCTTATGTAACCCTTTTTTGCTTTGTTGTTGCTTGTTGCGCAGAGATGGATCTATTTCAGGTAGAGCACTTGGCGAGGCCGAAACAGGTGACTGTGGGGGTTTGCCCCTTAAGAGAAGGTGAGGAGCCCGTACTGGAGGCCACTGCGGGGCGCACAATGGAGCTTGCACTGGAGTCAGAGGGTACTCCTCCAGNTATAGTAGCTTATGTAACCCTTTTTTGCTTTGTTGCTGCTTGTTGCGCAGAGATGGATCTATTTCAGGTAGAGCACTTGGCGAGGCCGAAACAGGTGACTGTGGGGGTTTGCCCCTTAAGAGAAGGTGAGGAGCCCGTACTGGAGGCCACTGCGGGGCGCACAATGGAGCTTGCACTGGAGTCAGAGGGTACTCCTCCAGTAACCTTAGAGGCGACCCCTGTGCGCAGTGTTCCCACCCCGAGGGAACAATCCCCAGAGGTGGAACTGTCGTGCAGCGATTCTTCGGAAGATGTGGAGATTGTCAAGATTGTGGATGCGCCAGAGGAGACTGGCCAGGGTGTAAAGCGCAAGAAGGTATCTGGTGATGATGGCGCGGGTACCTCCAAGCGAAGACGCCACCGTATTTCTGTGGATGCGTCATCAGAAGAGGATGTGTCGCCATCCATCACTGCGCAGGATACGGCTAAGACTCCTTCTCCCAAGTAAGTAATGAGACCTATGCCTCATTCATTCATTTTTTTTTATTTTTCTTCTTTGTTTATATCCTTGATATAATAACCTTGACTTCTTGTCCTTTGCGTGCAGTGATGAAGCTGCAGGGGGTGATGCAGCGCATACTGAGAAGTTGTCACCTGAGGCGAGTCAGGCTCAGGTGGATGAGCCTTCGAAGGCATGTGAGGATATGCCTGCAGAGCAACTGATAGAGGAGTTTAGCTTGGCTTCTGCGCACCAGGCCGCGTTGGTTGCTCAGCTTAAGGCCAAGTATGCTGGTGAAGGGAGCAGCAGTGCGCAGAAGGATGAGGAGATTGCACTGCTGAAGGCGCAGTTGGCTAGTGCTCATGCCGCAATAGAGTCAAGCGATGCGTACGCCCGGAAGCTCGCTGATGAGAAGATGATGCTCTGGGCCCAAGTGAGCCAAGAACGTGCTGCCTTTGATCAGTACAAGTCCACTTGCCTTTGGGCGGTGAAGTATATGGAGCAGAATAAGAGCAAACACTTCTCTCAGCTGGATGAATTCCGAAAGATTGTAGAGGATGCGCTGGAGAAGCAGGAGGATAAGCTGCGCAAGCTGAGTATAGAGTATGATGAGGAGCTATACCCGCACTTGGTATCCTCCATCGCTGAGCGCAGGTAGGGTTTGATTCCTTTGCTTCCTTTGAATCCCATCTTATTTTTCGTAGCATTCAATTCCTTTAAACTTATTGTCTAATGGGAATGTTGTTTTATTCGCAGGTGGCTAATCAGCCATGGTCCTCGTCTGGCTGCACTGAACACATTGGAGTCCCGAGAAGTGGTAGGAGCATTTGGGGATATTGTTCAGTGCGCCTTGGAGCGTGGCAAAGCGGAGGCTGTGGAGGAGCTGCACAAGGGCAAACTGTTGGCGGTGCCTATCACAGAAGTGCCCGGTTATAACGAGAACGCCTATGGTGAGCTTGTTGCTGCGATGGAGAAGCTGAAGCTGTTGGAGCTCCCTCACATCGCTCACCTGGAGCGCGACCAAGACTACCTCATAGGTGTCATCATGGAGGGGTTAACTCTTGCTAGGCACGCAGCAGAAGACGCTGATGCACAGACTGACTATTTTTTGAAGCCAGATGTGTCACAGCTGCAGGTGCCTGTCTTCGCTTGCCCATGTGACATCCTGCATCCTTTTGCTCTTGAGAAAGAGATCCCTTTGAAGGATTCATTGGAGGCCCATGCCATGAGACTTGCGAGAAAGAAGGGCGTACAGGGAAAGGCTATCCTCTGTGGTGTTGGTACAGCGCATCTTCCCAGGTCTGATGGGGTACCTGTTTGCGTGGCAACAGTGTCAGCCAAGGATAGTGACCTGTTGAAAAAGCTTGGGGACTCCAAGAGTGCTGAATGCCCGAGTAGCAGCTCCAAGCTCAGACGCACTTCTAGTATTTAGGCTCTTTTTTGGCTTCATAGTGCTTTGTAAAAGATTAACATTTTGTTGCACATGTGCATGTTAGATCTATATTGTATATGAACTCGTGGTTCTTTAATGAATGTGATTTTGAAAGTTTGTACTTTAGTCATTGTCTTTGCGTAAAAGACATTCGTGTTATGCCTAAGAATCAAACCGTTATAAACATACTTAAGAAAATTTATAAAGAATCCATAATCGTGTATGAAGTTCATGAAATTTACAAGTGTATGGGTTGATATGCAGCGTGCTATAAATATCATTTTAAGGAGTCAAGAGTCTTGGCTCCTAATTTGTTAAACGCGCACAGTGTGCAAAATTGCGTATCCGTCGTGGAATGCACATTGAACTTACTCCAACGTCCTGAGAGTAAGGTGTTTAACAAGGATGCGTGATCCAAAGTTGATGGGTTTGCAACCCTCTTACTCAACGAGTTATTTAGTAGGTTTACTCATCCTTTACCATCGTGGGTTTTAATAAGTGCATGCACGCCATTTAGGCCAAAGGTAATGTAACCACAACATTGAGACATAAATAGTATTTAAATAACAATGTAAAGAAAATGTATCGCGGAGTTAGCTAGAAACCGCGAAATTTAATTAATGCCTGCAAGTTTTTGTAAAAAAGAAAGTTATTTGCCTAAATGAAACAAAAACATAAATACACTGATATTTATTGAGCACTTACTAAAGTGCGGAGGTGTCCGTGTATGGGGCCGTAGCCTTTCCTAAAGATAGCATCTCTTGAGATTGCAAATGTTCCATGTGCGTTGTAGCTCATGGTCATCTTTGTCACGCAGCTTGTACGCGCCTTTTCCTAGTGCTTCAATGACCTCATAGGGTCCTTCTCACTTTGGTCCAAGTTTTCCTGTATCTTCTACGTGGCTTGCATTGTTGGCGCGATACACGAAGTCGCCTGGTCTGAATGAGGTGCTTCGAACTTTAGCATCGTAGTATCCCTTCATTTTTGACTTAGCTTTTTTCCTTACATATAGGTGCGCGCTCGCGCCTTTCTTCCAACAGATCCAAGTCTATACGCCATTCCTCGTCATTGGTTGCGACATTAACTTCCGCAGTGCGAATAGTTGGCATCCCAATTTCAGCCGGTATGACAGCTTCTGTCCCGTAGACAAGAGAAAAAGGGAGTGTCTCCAGTGCTAACCTTGATTGATGTACGGTGTACCCACAAGACGTGTGACAATTCCTCCACCCATCCTCCTTTGTGCCTGTCTAGGCGTGCTTTAATTCCTTCGCCTAGACTGCGATTTGCGCGCTCAACCAGACCATTGGTTTGTGGGTGTTTAACCGACGCGAAGTGCTGTGTTATATTCAGTTTCTCGCACCAGTATTTGAACGGGTTATCGCGGAATTGTTTTCCGTTTTTCGAGACGATTTCCCCAGGTAATCCAAAGCGGCATACAATATTGTCCCAAACAAATCGTTTCACTTGGTTACCTGTAANTGATGAGAAGATGTTGCTCTGGGCCCAAATGAGCCAAGAACGTGCTGCCTTTGATCAGTACAAGTCCACTTGCCTTTGGTTGGTGAAGTATATGGAGCAGAATAAGAGCAAACACTTCTCTCAGCTAGATGAATTCCGAAAGACTGTGGAGGATACGCTGGAGAAGCAGGAGGATAAGCTGCGCAAGCTGAGTATAGAGTATGATGAGGAGCTATAGCCGCACTTGGTATCCTCCATCGCTGAGCGCAGGTAGGGTTTGATTCCTTTGCTTCCTTTGAATCCCATCTTATTTTTCATAGCATTCAATTCCTTTAAACTTATTGTCTAATGGGAATGTTGTTTTATTCGCAAGTGGCTAATCAGCCATGGTCTTCGTCTGGCTGCACTGAACACATTGGAGTCCCGAGAAGTGGTAGGAGCATTTGGGGATGTTGTTCAGTGCGCCTTGGAGCGTGGCAAAGCGGAGGCTGTGGAGGAGCTGCACAAGGGCAAACTGTTGGCGATGCCTATTACAGAAGTGCCCGGTTATAACGAGAACGCCTATGGTGAGCTTGTTCTGCGATGGAGAAGCTGAAGCTGTTGGAGCTCCCTCACATCGCTCAACTGGAGCGAGACCAAGACTACCCCATAGGTGTCATCATGGAGGGGTTAACTCTTGCTAGGCACGCAGCAGAAGACGCTGATGCACAGACTGACTATTTTTTGAAGCCAGATGCGTCGCAGCTGCAGGTGCCTGTCTTCTCTTGCCCACGTGACATCCTGCATCCTTTTGCTCTTGAGAAAGAGATCCCTTTGAAGGAGTCATTGGAGGCCCATGCCATGAGACTTGTGAGAAAGAAGGGCGTACAGGGAAAGGCTATCCTCTGTGGTGTTGGTGCAGCGCATCTTCCCAGGTCTGATGGGGTACCTGTTTGCGTGGCAACAGTGTCAGCCAAGGATAGTGACCTGTTGAAGAAGCTTGGGGACTCCAAGAGTGCTGAATGCCCGAGTAGTAGCTCCAAGCTCAGACGCACTTCTAGTATTTAGGCTCTTTTTTGGCTTCATAGTGCTTTGTAAAAGATTAACATTTTGTTGCACATGTGCATGTTAGATCTATATTGTATATGAACTCGTGGTTCTTTAATGAATGTGATTTTGAAAGTTTGTACTTTAGTCATTGTCTTTGCGTAAAAGACATCCGTGTTATGCCTAAGAATCAAACCGTTATAAACATACTTAAGAAAATTTATAAAGAATCCATAATCGTGTATGAAGTTCATGAAATTTACAAGTGTATGGGTTGATATGCAGCGTGCTGTAAATATCATTTTAAGGAGTCAAGAGTCTTGGCTCCTAATTTGTTAAACGCGCACAGTGTGCAAAATTGCGTATCCGTCGTGGAATGCACATTGAACTTACTCCAACGTCTTGAGAGTAAGGTGTTTAACAAGGATGCGTGATCCAAAGTTGATGGGTTTGCAACCCTCTTACTCAACGAGTTATTTAGTAGGTTTACTCATCCTTTACCATCGTGGGTTTTAATAAGTGCATGCACACCATGTAGGCCAAAGGTAATGTAACCACAACATTGAGACATATATAGTATTTAAATAACAATGTAAAGAAAATGTATCGCGGAGTTAGCTAGAAACCGCGAAATTTAATTAATACTTGCAAGTTTTTGTAAAAAAGAAAGTTATTTGCCTAAATGAAACAAAAAAACATAAATACACGGATATTTATTGAGCACTTACTAAAGTGCGGAGGTGTCCGTGTATGGGGCCGTAGCCTTTCCTAAAGATAGCATCTCTTGAGATTGCAAATGTTCCATGTGCGTTGTAGCTCATGGCCATCTTTGTCACACAGCTTGTACGCGCCTTTTCCTAGTGCTTCCATGACCTCATAGGGCCCTTCCCACTTTGGTCCAAGTTTTCCTGTATCTTCTGCGTGGCTTGCATCGTTGGCGCGATACACGAAGTCGCCTGGTCTGAATGAGGTGCTTCGAACTTTAGCATCGTAGTATCCTTTCATTTTCGACTTAGCTTTTTCCTCACATATAGCTGCGCGCTCGCGCCTTTCTTCTAACATATCCAAGTCTATATGCCGTTCCTCGTCATTGGTTGCGACATTAACTTCCGCAGTGCGAATAGTTGGCATCCCAATTTCAGCCGGTATGACAGCTTCTGTCCCGTAGACAAGAGAAAAGGGAGTGTCTCCAGTGCTAACCTTGATTGATGTACGGNTCCTCACATATAGCTGCGCGCTCGCGCCTTTCTTCTAACATATCCAAGTCTATATGCCGTTCCTCGTCATTGGTTGCGACATTAACTTCCGCAGTGCGAATAGTTGGCATCCCAATTTCAGCCGGTATGACAGCTTCTGTCCCGTAGACAAGAGAAAAGGGAGTGTCTCCAGTGCTAACCTTGATTGATGTACGGTGTGCCCACAAGACGTGTGACAATTCCTCCACCCATCCTCCTTTGTGCCTGTCTAGGCGTGCTTTAATTCCTTCGCCTAGACTGCGATTTGCGCGCTCAACCAGACCATTGGTTTGTGGGTGTTTAACCGACGCGAAGTGCTGTGTTATATTCAGTTTCTCGCACCAGTCTTTGAACAGGTTATCGCGGAATTGTTTTCCGTTGTCCGAGACGATTTCCCCAGGTAACCCAAAGCGGCATACAATATTGTCCCAAACAAATCCTTTCACTTGGTTACCTGTAATTGTCACCACTGCTTTTGCCTCAATCCACTTTGTGAAGTAATCAATAGCCACAATAAGAAATTTCAGTCCCCCTGCTCATCAGGGAAGGGGCCCGTAATGTCGATACCCCACTTATAGAATGGCCATGGCGAGGTAATAGGCGTTAGCTCTTGTTGTGGTTGGCGCGGGATGGGTCTGTGAACTTGGCAGTCGCTACACTTTCTTATCATGTCTCGCGCGTCGCGATGCATAGTGGGCCAGTAGTATCCTGACCGCAAGGCTCGTGCTACAACGGACCGTGGTCCTGAATGCATATTGCATGAACCGGAGTGGATTTCTCGGAGTACGTAATCCGCCTGGAGAGGTCCGACGCACCGAAGCCATGGTTGTAAATATGAGCACCGATATAGGATACCGNATTTATACGAATTAGAGCTTAAATGACCCCCTAAAAGCGTAACACTTTTCGTCTCATCATCCAAGTTTTCCTATATCTTCTGCGTGGCTTGCATCGTTGGCGCGATACACGAAGTCGCCTGGTCTGAATGAGGTGCTTCGAACTTTAGCATCGCAGTATCCCTTCATTTTCGACTTAGCTTTTTCCTCACATATAGCTGCGCGCTCGCGCCTTTCTTCCAACAGATCCAAGTCTATATGCCGTTCCTCGTCATTGGTTGCGACATTAACTTCCGTAGTGCGAATAGTTGGCATCCCAATTTCAGCCGGTATGACAGCTTCTATCCCGTAGACAAGAGAAAAGGGAGTGTCTCCAGTGTTAACCTTGATTGATGTACGGTGTGCCCACAAGACGTGTGACAATTCCTTCACCCATCTTCCTTTGTGCCTGTCTAGGCATGCTTTAATTCCTTCGCCTAGACTGCGATTTGCGCGCTCAACCAGACCATTGGTTTGTGGGTGTTTAACCGACGCGAAGTGCTGTGTTATATTCAGTTTCTCGCACCAGTCTTTGAACGGGTTATCGCGGAATTGTTTTCCATTGTCCGAGACGATTTACTCAGGTAATCCAAAGCGGCATACAATATTGTCCCAAACAAATCATTTCACTTGGTTACCTGTAATTGTCACCACTGCTTTTGCCTCAATCCACTTTGTGAAGTAATTAATAGCCACAATAAGAAATTTCAGTCCCCCTGCTGCAACAGGGAAGGGGCCCGCAATGTCGATACGCCACTTATAGAATGGCCATGGCGAGGTAATAGGCGTTAGCTCTTGTTGTGGTTAGCGCGGGATGGGTCTGTGAATTTGGCAGTCGCTACACTTTCTTATAATGTCCCGCGCGTCGCGATGCATAGTGGGCCAGTAGTATCCTGACCGCAAGGCTCGTGCTACAACGGACCGTGGTCCTGAATGCATACTGCATGAACCGGAGTGGATTTCTCGGAGTACGTAATCCGCCTGGAGAGGTCCGACGCACCGAAGCCATGGTTGTAAAAATGAGCGCCGATATAGGATAACGTCTCGGAGTTCAAAACGCTGCGCTGTGCGCCGTATCCGTCGAGCGTCCTTCTGTTCCTGGGGCAATATGCCCTTGCTTATGAATTCAATA
Source organism: Artemisia annua (assembly GCA_014162995.1). NCBI lineage: Eukaryota > Viridiplantae > Streptophyta > Magnoliopsida > Asterales > Asteraceae > Artemisia > Artemisia annua. The sequence goes on from LBNU01002366.1 coordinate 33,109, forward strand.
ATAGGGGTCATCCACGTAGGATCCTGCTCCTCAATCACAGTAGATATCTCCATCTCCGAGATGGATTTATTCTTTAGGATCTCCACCAACACTTGTTTTGACAGGTGCGCGAAGCTTGTAGATGCGATCTTGCTTAGCACGTCTGCCTTTTTGTTTTCCCCTCTAGGAACTTGTTTAATGGTGAACCTGTCAAACCCCTGGATTAAGGACTTGGTCTTGTCGAGGTATTGAATCATGTTATCCTCTTTAGCCACATATTCACCTGACACATGGTTGGCTACTAGTCGGGAATCCACGTTCGCCTCTAGGTTGCGCACACCCATTCGAGTTGCAATGCGCAGTCCAGCAATTAGGGCTTCATATTCTGCCTCGTTGTTCGTGGCTGTGAATTCAAAGCGCAGTGCATAGGTGAATTCCATTCCTTCTGGGTTAGTGAGGATAAGGCCTGCCCCCGAACCATCCACGCATGAGGATCCATCCGTGAATAGAACCCATGGTTCTTGTAGTGCTACCTTGGTATGTGAAGTTGCAGCATCGGTATCTGGTTTTTCGATGATGAAGTCTGCTAGGACTTGCCCCTTAACCGCAGTGCGTGGCCTATAAGAGATGTTATGCTCGCCTAGCAATACACTCCATTTTTGTAATCGCCCAGATGCATCAGGTTTGGAGATAACTTGCTTGATAGGTTGGTCTGTGATCACCGCTATGGGGTGCGCTTGAAAGTACCTGCGCAGTCTTTTGCCAGCGAACACTAATGCCAAGACCAACTTTTCCATTGCACTATAGTTAACCTCTGTCTTCTTGAGTGCCTTGCTCACAAAGTATATGGGTGTTTGTACTGAGTTTCTATCTGTTAGTAGCACCGCGCTAATTGCTCCATGAGTCGCAGATAAGTACATGATTAATTCTTCCCCTGGTCGGGGTGCGACTAGTGTGGGAAGCGCTGCTATGTGTTGCTTAAGTTGTGCAAAGGTTTCTTTCGCCTCTCTAGTCCACCAAAAGTCTCCCTTTTTGTACACTTCTTGAGTGTTTTAAAGAGAGGGAGTGACTTGTCTGCTGATTTGGATAGGAATCTGTTCAACCCGGCTAGCTTTCCATTCAGAGACTGGACCTCTTTCAACGTGCGTGGTGAAGGAAGTTCGATGAAAGCTTTTGTTTTTTCTAGGGATGGCTTGATGCCTTCAGGCTCTATCAAGTATCCAAGGAACATGCCTTCCGTAGCGCCGAAAGAGCATTTCTTAGGATTCAACTTCATGTTGATCTTTCCCAGTATTCTAAACGTTTCTTCAATGTCGCGCACCAACTCGTCTTCAGTATGGCTCTTAATGACAAGGTCGTCAACATAGACCTCCGGGTTGCGGCCCACCTGTTTTGCAAATGCATTATCTACCAATCGTTGGTAGGTGGCGCCCGCGTTCTTTAATCCAAAAGGCATCTTTGTATTACAATAGACACCTTGGCTTGTGTGGAAGGCCGTTTTTTCCTCATCTTCTTTAGCCATTTGAATTTGGTGGTACCCTTTGTATGCGTCTAAAAAACATTTAAAGGGGGATCCGCATAAAGATTCCACCTTCCAGTCTATCTCTGGTAATGGGTAGCAGTCCTGTGGACATGCCTTGTTGAGGTCCGTGAAGTCCACGCACATCCTCCAACTGCCATCGTTCTTCTTGACCATCACTGGATTGGAGAGCCAATCATGGTAATAAACTTCTCGCATGATCCATGTATCCACTAGCTTGCGTACTTCCTCGAGAATGGCTTGTGCGCGCTCTGGAGCTTGACCGCGCTTTTTCTGCCGCACCGGGGAATATCCTTGTCGGATTTGCAACTTGTGTTCTGTAATCGATCGTGGCACACCTGTCATGTGCTTTGGTTCCCATGCGAAAATGTCCAGATTCCTTTGCAAGAGTGCGCACACGGCTGCTCTGCCTTTGTCAGACAGCGATCCCCCGATCGTTATTTCTTGCTCCGGGTAATCTGGATGGATTGCGACCTTCAGGTTTGATACTTTAGTTGCGCGCTGTTCTGGAGTGTGTTCCATCTCACTCGTGATCGTGTTACACTCCCTAGGTGGTACTACAGTATTGTAGAGGGTAACAATGCCGCCTTTCACTGGGANNNGTAATCGATCGTGGCACACCTGTCATGTGCTTTGGTTCCCATGCGAAAATGTCCAGATTCCTTTGCAAGAGTGCGCACACGGCTGCTCTGCCTTTGTCAGACAGCGATCCCCCGATCGTTATTTCTTGCTCCGGGTAATCTGGATGGATTGCGACCTTCAGGTTTGATACTTTAGTTGCGCGCTGTTCTGGAGTGTGTTCCATCTCACTCGTGATCGTGTTACACTCCCTAGGTGGTACTACAGTATTGTAGAGGGTAACAATGCCGCCTTTCACTGGGAGTTTAAGCATCCCATGTGCTGTGGATGGTACCGCGCGCATGGCTGATATCCTTGGTCTTCCAATGATGCCTTTATATGGCGAGGGAGATTTGATCACCATAAAATTTATCCAGGCCGCCATGGAGTGTTCTTCATTACCGACCACGACTAGTAGTCGAATTTGCCCCATCGGCCATATCTTTTCTCCTGTAAAGCCAGTCAACGACATCGTGACCGGGATTAACTGACCTTGGATCTCAGGTCGCATTCTCTTGAAGCAGTGCTCATACATTATATCTACAGACGCCCCTCCATCGACATACATGCGGTGGATATTGTGACCCCCCATGCTTATCTCGATGGTTAGTGGCTCCGGCACTGCGCTGTCCGCAGTCAAGGTGGGGAAAGAGATTTTGGTTTCATAAGAAAATTTTTGGCTGACTTTTTGCCTCGTCTTTCGCTGCCATGATTGTATCATGTAGATGGTGTCATCCTTGTCCTTGGTTGCTTCTTTTTTTCCCCCTGTCTTTTGTTTGTCTTTCCCCTCTTTGATGTTTTTGACCAGGTGATCCAATCTGCCTTCCTTGACTAGCTTGTCAATTAGTTGGCGCAATTGGACGCACTCGTTGGTGGTATGGCCCTTCTGTCCGTGGTACTCGCAGTACCCGTTCCCTACGCGCCGATCTTCTGGGGTGCGCATTGGTGGAGGTTTCGGGAAGTTTGCGCCTTCCGTCACACATATCTCCCTTGGAGTCTTCGTTAGTGAGTATATTTGTCGTTCCCTCGCCCGCCCCCCTGACTGCGGTAGCTTTTATCACGGTTGCTACTCTGGTCATTAGATTGTCTCCTGGGTTGTTCTTGTGACCTATAGTTTGAGTAGCTTTTCTTGTTGTCCGCAGCGGCGGCTTCTCCTTGTATAAAGGACCTTGTGCGCTTCATGAGCTCGTCAAAGGTTTGGGGGACCCTGTCGTTTAACTTCTTGATAAGTTCTAGGTTGTTGATCCCGTTCATAAATCCTGAGATCTTTAGTACCTCGGGGCATGCTTTGACATGTATGCATTCGTCCTTAAAGCGCTCCACATAAGCGCTTGTGGACTCCCATTGGCGCTGTTTTACCCTTGCCAGTTCGACAGGGTTTTTGGCGCACTTCTTCCACTGAGTAAAGTTCAAACGAAACGCCTTCCGCAACTCTTCAAACCCATCGATGCTCCTACGTGGCAGCTTACTGAACCAGTTTCGCGCATTCCCAACTAACGTGGAGTTAAACATGTGGCACCACACAGGTTGTGGCCAATTTTCGATGGTAGCGGCTGATTCGAAATTTTTTAAGTGGTCATCCGGATCACCTGTCCCATCATAAGTTTTCACATTAGTGGGCATGCGCCTTCTCTTGTTTTCTGAAAAATCACTGATGCGCCGAGTAAACGCATCAACCTTTTGGCGGCGCCAGGGGCGAGACATATCTTCGTCCTCCTGGTCGTGGTATCTTTTCCTGGATTTCCAGTGTCCTGTTTCCTCGTTGCCCGAGGAGTCAGTTGAAGACAGGCTTACTCTTTTGCGGCGCTTGCATCGACTGACCTCGGAATCCGAGCTTGAAGGGCTTTCGGTTGGGGAGCGCTGTCGCCCCAATCTATCATGAACCCTGCGACCAGCAAGCCCTGAAGGGCTTTCGATAGGGGAGCGCTGTCGCCCATGTGTGTCTTGGACTCTGCGACCAGCAAGTTTTGAAGGGCTTTCGCTAGGGGAGCGCTGTCGCCCAAGTCTGTCATGGACTCTGCGACTACCCAGCCTAGTATGGACATTGGTACGCCCTCCATCGTCTTCGCTCTNGTCCTCGGAATCCGAGCTTGAAGGGCTTTCGCTTGGGGAGCGCTGTCGCCCCAATCTATCATGAACCCTGCGACCAGCAAGCCTTGAAGGGCTTTCGCTAGGGGAGCGCTGTCGCCCAAGTCTGTCATGGACTCTGCGACTACCCAGCCTAGTATGAACATTGGGACGTCCCCCATCGTCTTCGCTCTCCGACAAATACTGCCAGTCAACTGCTTCATCATCCACCGCTTTCCTCCCAATCCTAGTAAACACCGGTGGTCGGCGGCCATCTTTTTCGCGCCTCTCCTTTCGGTGACGCGGTGGGGATGTTTCACATTCGGGGTCAAAGTCGAGCCGGGCTTGCAGGCTCCGACTTGACCTCTTCTTCGCTTCCTCTCTCATAAGGGCGGCCAAGGTTTCGTAGTTTTGAGACACGAACTCACTTGGCGCTAATTCTGGCGCGACTCCTTCTAGCGCAAGGATGTTTGCTTCCAAATCAGGACCCTCGTTTCGAGCAGGCACATGTGGCGGCTCAGCGAGGTCTGTTTCTGGCACCGCTTGGAGGGGGTGGTAAAAAGGGTGCGCTGTAGATCTCCCGCGCTAGTGGTAGCGGCCTGAGTAGTCCCTGTGAAAGGTCTTGTTGTAGGAAAGATCAGATCTGAGTCCGTCCTTTGGTGTACGGGCGCACTGGTTGTTCCAGGGGCCTGCTTAGGAGCTGGATCACTTTGCTGCTTCTTCCCCTGTAGGTCACCGTACGTTTTCTTCGCCTGCGGAGTCCGCTGGCTTGAGTTTCCGTGCTTTGTCATTCTAGTTTTTAGTAGAATTCTTAGTGTAGGGTCCCACGGATGGCGCCACTTGTTGATACAAAAGTTGAGCGTTCCTTATTTGGACTCCTATTCTCGTACCAATTGAATATTATTGCTTGAGACCTGCGCACTAAGAAAACAAACAACACCGTTAGGCTTATCGTGGGATTGTCTCCCACGATTATCCTCCGGCGTGAGAGTAAGTAATCGGTTTTAGGGTTATAGTGAAGAGTTAGGGTTTTAGATGATACCTCAATGAGAGCCGTGATATTCTTTATATAGGCACGAAATCCTTGTTGGTTTCGTGTTCCTTACTCTTCGGCGTATCTCGCCTTATACGGTATATTGATCTTTATCCCATAAATAGAAGATCATTATCAAGACCATAAATAATATATTTGAGTTTGGGCTTTCGTGAGCCCAAATCGTTATTATAATAGCCCTAATCATTATTATGATAGCCCACGCGTGATGGGCTTGGGCATTAGTAATGTCCATTGGTCGGGTTCGTGACCCGAGTGCGGACTATACGTCATCAGTTTGGTTTATAACCAAAACCAATTATAAAAGGGAGAATTTATAATAACATATTGGCATGATGCTAATTTTGTTTTGTTGTGTATATTATAATATAGCCCCACACAACAAAAAATTTCTCTCAATGTCATTGAAGATTTTAAGTAATTCATCGAATATTCATGATGAAATACTTACTCTGGAATGTTAGGCTCATTTTGAGCTATTAATCATGCAAACTTGAGGTTGCAATTTGATGACCATTTAGACGATGCATCGATTTTAAACTCTAAATGGTTCATACAATGGATTTTTATGCCTACATATATCCATTTGTTTTCTTTCTAGAAAATTGAGGAATTGAGTCCCCATTCTAGTTGATAGATTAATAATCAACTTCTGTTGAGAGATAATACCATTTATATTAAAGAAGCTTATTCTTCTATAGTTTCGCATCATTAATGACTCGGGATGGTGTAACCAGTCATGCCAAAAATATTATAATTATAGCTCATAAACTTATGTTATGGCTATGATTAGCTTTTACTAATCTTTATATAATGCATGTCGAGGAAGATACAAAAGAATATAATGCATCCTTAATATTTAACTTCGTTTCTCATGACAATTTTATATTTCTTTTACGGAGCAAAATGTGCTAGCATAGATTCTTAAAACTATGAATATAGTGTGTAATATCTTTGACACACTTGTATATTGCATACATCACATTGCATTTTTGCATAAATAGCATTTTTGTTTGCTCCTTTCTTATTGTATTTTCGCCACTACTAGTGGTTTGTCATTGTCATACTACCTCGACCATATCATTTACCATGATAAATGATCTTTAACCATATATCGTTACATTATCACATTCACATGAGAGAATGAGGATCTCATATTGATCATTTTATCTCATTCACTTGAGGGAATGAACATCTTATGTTGATCATTTTATCACATTCGCTTGAAGGAATGGAGATCTTTATGTTGCAACTTGAGGTTGCCAACCAGTTTTGTGGAAAACTAGAAGGGGGGGGGGGTTGAATAGTTTTACGTCTTTTTAATTTACAAAAACTTTGTTTATGAAAACACCAATCCAAGTGATACCAAAAGACTTGCACAATTATAAACAATGATATCAACAAGTATATAATATGACAAGTATGTAAGTAAGTAAGTAAAAAGATAGAGATGGAAGGATGGCACCGTGAGACAAAGTATTTATAGTGGTTCGGCTACGAATCTCCTCTTCGTCCTACTCCACTCCCCGAGCACCTAACTCGGGAGTTTTCTTCACTATGTCAACAAGCTCCCTTATGGCGGAGAAAACCTTACACGACTTTTGCTTACACCAATTTACGACACTAAGCTAAATGTCGGGTCCTAATCCTAGCTAGAACCAATCTCACAACACACCACAACTTATCACTACTTCTTCACTACTTGTACACACCTCAACTTCTTCACTACTACACACCACTTCACTACTTCACTACTTAATCTTCTTCTCTACCCAACTTCTATTCACAACTAGCTCTCCTAGAACTACTTACTATAAACACAACACTACTTCACAAATGCTATACACAATATACACAACAAATATACAATACTTCTTAAACTTGAGGTTGAAGGAGTATTCTTCTCTTGCACTTTGGATGAGGATGGATGAGGAGGGATTGAATCACTTGAAACAAGGATAAATAATCAAATGATCAAAGGGTTTTAGAAGATGTTTAGTGAAATTTAGATCTGAAAATTTTCGTTCAAGAGGTGAGAAAAATACCAGGTTTTAGGTGGTATTTATAGGAGAAAATGTTGGGGTATAATGTCAAAGTATTGCTGGATGTCAAAGTACTGCTGGAAGATACAAGTCAAAGTACTGCTCGTGTTGATAAAAGTCAAAGTACTGCAAGGGTTAAAGACTGACGATATTAAAGAATATTATGTAAATTCTAAAATATTCTAAGTTAGAGTTAGTTTACTTGTAGTTCAAGTATTGTAAACCGACTAGGGTTTCCTTGTGCCTATAAAAGGATCCCTAGGTTGGCATTAGACATATATGTTTTTAGAGAAAAACTAAAAGTTCGATATTAGAGTTGTTAGGGTTGTTTGTGTGTCTGTGTATGAAAGCAGATTCAAAGAGTTAATAGAATCGTTGAAGTTTACTATTCTTCTTAAGCTTTGTTAAAGTAGATTCCGCATACTTAATAAAGATATTCAGTGTTTCATTGTTAGTAATTTAGGATTTATCCAAGGTTACTAAGCCCTTAACAAGCTACATAGTTAGTTTGGTCAGAGTATATCGATCCAACAAGTGGTATCAGAGCTTGTGTGGAAACTCTGATTAAGAAGAAACCCTAAACCAAACCGATTTCCTAAACAAACCCTACAAGATGTCGACACCTGAACCTGCAACAATCCCATCCATTACTACTGTTTGCATCCCTATAATCAAGAAGGGAGAGTATGATCTATGGAGCATGAAGATGAGACAGTACATTGCTATTACAGACCATGCACTATGGGATGTAATTGTCAATGGTAATCAAGTTATTGAAGAACCTGTAGAAGTTCCTGGACAACCTAAACCACCTAAGCAACAACTATCCGCTACTGTGAAAAGAAATCAAGACAAAGCTCTCAACATACTGTTGTCTGCTATTCCTGATGGTCACCTACTAAAGTTTCATGATGCTAAGGATGCAAAACAATTATGGGCTGCTATCAAAACAAGGTTTGGAGGTAATGATGCTTCCAAGAAGATGCATAGAAATTTGCTGAAGCAACAGTTTGAAACTTTTACTGTTGGAGAGAGAGAAGGTCTTGATGCTGCTTATGACAGATTCCAAAATCTACTCAGTATGCTAGAGTTATATGGTGCTGAAGTAACTGTTGAAGATGCTAACTTAAAATTCTTAAGGAGTTTGCCATCTGTCTGGCATGTGGTTGCTACTATGATCAGAGGACAACCTGGTTTGGATACTATGGACTTTGATGATCTCTACAACAACTTAAAGGTCTATGAGCATGAGATGAATGGTCAAGCTAATTCCAAATCACACAGCATTGCTTTTGTGTCTTCTGAAAACAAGAGCAGTACTTCCACTAAAAGTACTGCTTATCCTGTTCAAAGTACTGTTGGTGACAAACAGCATGTTTACACAACCATGTCCACTACCACTTCATCACCCTCAAACAACATCAATTGTGATGATGTTGTATGCTCATTCTTTGCTCAGCAAGCCACTTTACCTGTTACTTATGAAGAAGATCTGTTGCAAATTGAAGATGATGCTCTAGAAGAGATTGACATAAGATGGCAAGTTGCTATGATCACTGCTAGGATCAAGAAGTTCATGAAGAAAACAGGAAGAGGCATTGACTTCAAAGCCAAACAGGGTATAGCATTTGATAAGTCTAAGATTGAATGCTTTAATTGTCAAAGGACTGGACACTTTGCAAGGGAATGCAAGTTTGCTAAGTATCAAGCAAACAGGATGATTGAGAAACCCAAGGTTGAAATCAAGGAAGTTCCTGAACCAAAACCAAAAGCATTAGTGGCTCAAGAAAATCTTTCAGAAGTTGACTGGAGTGCTGAATTTGATGATGAACCAGTAACTATCTCTATGCTTGCAATGGAGGAATTTGATTGGAGCACAGCTTTTGATGAGGAACCAGGATATGCTGCTTTGGATTCAAATGAAGATCTTGGAGGCTTTGATTGGAGCATGGAAAGTGAAGATGAACCTGTTTTGCTGGCTATGGTAGCTACTTCACCAAGTTCACCCACTGCTACTGAGGTATGCTCTAAGTGTAATAATGTTTATCAAAAGCTACTTAATGACTATGTGTCTGAAAGAGATAAACATAATAAAGCTAGGACTGAAGTGCTTGGTTATCAATTGACTTTAGAGTCAATGGAAGCCAAAATAATAACACATGAAAACAATGAAGTAGCTTGGGCAGAACAATATAAGCAACAGGATTATCAATTAAAACTAAGTGAATGGAAGTTAGGATGTAAGGTGTCTGAATTAGAAAAGATGACTAAAGAAAGAGATGCTTTGTTAGATAAACTTGCTAGTTGGAAAGAAGCTGGTCTTACACATGCTAGTTTTTGTGAAAAACAAAGAAGAGCACATATTAAAACAGGACTAGGTTATGGTGTTGAGTATAGTAGCTCAGAAGAGAACCCAACTAGTGATAAGGAACAAGGAAGTTCAGAGGAACTCTCAACTAGTGAATTTGAAACTTGCTCAGAAGAAATCACATCTAGTAGTGAGGAACCCAGTAGCCCAACACCTCCTGAATTTAAGAAAGATGAGGGGTATCATGCAGTTCCTCATGCCACTGGAAGTTTTCAACAACCTAGGAAAGATGTTTATTGTTTTGGAGTAGACAATCTAGAGTTTAGGAATAAGCTTAAGGGTCAATCTAATCCAAGTTCATCTGAAGAAAAAGTTGAGATTTCTAAGGATGATACACATAAAAGGAATGCTAGGGATTCAAGGAATGCAAACAATGCTAAAAGGTTTTCTAAAGATTTTTCAAAACCAGCAGTATTCTCAAACTTTTCTCAAAGAACTGCTAGTCACTCAGCAGTATCTTCACAAAATACTTTTCAAAATACTGATAACTTTAGAAATTCTTCTAATCATTCACCTAGAAATCATACTGGTCTTGGCTATAAACCTCAAAGAACAGGATTTGGGTTGATAAATCAGAAATTATGTTTTGTTTGTTATAGTCCTAATCACTTGATAAAAGATTGTAACTTACATTCAGAATACTTAAGTCAATACCCAAAGACTAAATCTGCTCACCATAGCCCAACAAAGACTAAACCAGTTTGGAACTATTCAAGTAGGGACAATCATAGCAATCTTTCAAAAGCCTATAGGTACCCTCACCAGAAAAGACCTTTTTCCAAACCACCAGTACCTTCAGGCAACACTTTTTAAGGTACTGGTAAGCCACAAACAGTACCCTCTCTAAGTACTATTAGGAAGTTTTCCCCCAATCAAGGTACTGCTAATGTAAGACCAAAAAATTCTAATAGAGTACCTAGAGCTCCTGGCCGTGATACCAATTTCAATAAACCTAAAAGGCCTTACAACTTAAAAAGGGTATCTAACTCACAGACCTCAAATCAAAAAGTTAAAACCATGTGGGTCAAGAAAGAAAGTACTGCTGGGAAACAACCAGTACTTTCAGAATGTGTGAGTAAAAAGGAAAGTGTTGTTGAAAAAGAAAGTTTTGTTGAAATCAAAGATCAAGTTTTAGAACATAAGAAAGTGATTGATCATGTTTTCAAAAACAGTGGAGATTACATACTTAAAGAATTTAAGTATGTCTCTCCACAAGGGGAACACAAGTCAGTAATGGCTTGGGTTCCTAAAAGAAACTAACTTTCTTATTATTGTGCAGGGCAACCCAGAAGAGGAGCTTAAAGATCATTTAATTGTTGATAGTGGTTGCTCTGGAAGCATGACAGGAGACAAGGAGCTACTGTCAGATTTTAAGGAATATTTAGGAGGAAGAGTTGCATTTGGGGATGATGCTACTGGAGGGAGAATTACTGGCAAAGGAACTATCAAGACAGGAAGTATTGATTTTGAGAATGTTCGATATGTGAAGGAGCTCAAGTTCAATCTCTTATCAGTATCTCAGATTTGTGACAAGAAGCATCCTGTGTTGTTCACTGACACATAATGTCTTATTCTCTCCCCTAAGTTTAAGTTTGAAGATGATAACTTGGTGATTTTGAGGGCACCAAGAACTAATGATGTGTATAGCATAGATATGAAGAATATTACCTCCACTGAGAGAGCTACATGTTTGGTAGCAAAGGCAACACTTGAAGAGGCACATCTATGGCACAGAAGACTAGGTCATGTGAATTTCAAGAATATCAACAAGCTAGTCAAAGGCAATCTAGTTCGAGGTTTACCTTCCAAAACTTTCAAGACTGATCATTCATGCTTGGCCTGTAAGAAAGGGAAACAACATAGAGCTTCATGCAAAAAGCTTGGGGAAAGAACTATCAGAGAACCTTTGGAGTTGTTGCATATGGATTTGTTTGGACCTGTTTCTGTATCAAGCCTAAACAAGAAGAAGTACTGCTTAGTTGTGACAGATGATTGCAGTAGATTTAGTTGGGTCTTTTTCTTGGGATTTAAAGATGATACTTTTGATGCTATTCATGATCTAATAATATCCCTGGAAAATCAATTGAGACTCAAAGTTAGAGGTATTAGATGTGATAATGGAACTGAATTCAAAAATAAGCTTATGGATGATTTTTGTGCCAACAAAGGAATCAAGAGGGAATTTAGCATTGCTAGAACTCCTCAGCAGAATGGAGTTGCAGAAAGGAAGAACAGAACCTTGATAGAAGCAGCAAGAACAATGCTTGCAGATTCACTCTTACCTATTCAGTTTTGGGCTGAAGCAGTAAGTGCTGCTTGTTATATTTTAAATAGAGTTTCTATCACCAAACCTCAGATGAAGACACCCTATGAGTTACTTATGGGCAGGAAACCCAGCATCAGCTTTATGAAACCTTTTGGATGTCCTCTCACTATCCTTAACACCATTGATAATTTGGGTAAGTTTGATGGCAAGTCAGATGAAGGATACCTATTGGGTTACTGTACCAATAGTAAAGGTTTTCGGGTGTATAACAGGGTTACAAGGAAGGTTCAAGACTGTCTACATGTTGAATTCCTTGAAGATCAGCCAAACCAAAGAGGTAAAGGTCCTGATTGGATGTTTGACCTTGATGTGTTAACTCCTTCTATGAACTATGTGCCTGTTAGGGAGGAGAATCAAGTTGTTCATTCAGAAGAAGAAGATTCACAGTTCATAGTTCATGGTGTCAATGTTAGTACTACAGATGTTCCTGATACAGACTCTATTGACAAGGAACAAAGTACTGTTAACAAGGAGCAAAGTACTGTTGAGCAAAGTACTGTTGACTCAGCTCCCATAATCTCTGATGAAGATCAAGATGAACTCAATAGCATGCTTTTTGAAGAAACACTTGCTAAGTCCTATGAAGATGATCTAAGACGAGCCTATGAAGCAGAGAAGACAAAGGGAAAATCTACTTTGGACAACAGCACTTTGGACCCCAGTACTTTGGATCAAAGTACTGCTGCTCAATTTGAAAGTACTTCTGAGGGAGTGAATTCAAACACTTGGACCAACACTGATGATTTTCCTGGTCAATCCATGCCTCCTTTTGAAGAATCAGATGATGAGCTACAGGAAGATGGAATTTTCTCTCAACAAGGTCCTGATCTCACAAATTTGGAAGATGATCTTACAGTACCAACAACTCACACTTCAAGAGTGCATAAGAACCATCCTGCAAATAAAATTATTGGTTCTCCTACTTCTGGTGTTCTTACAAGATCCAAAGCTAAGAGTATCACTAAGCCCCATAATGCTTTACTTAGCTTTGTTTACAAACAAAACAGGATGAATCATAAGGATCAACAGACATGTTTGTTTGCTTGCTTTATCTCTCAAGAAGAACCCAAGAATATAGCTCAAGCTTTAACTAAAGAAAGCTGGGTTGAAGCTATGCAAGAAGAGCTTCTACAATTTAAGCTTCAAGAGGTTTGGGTCTTATGTGATTTACCTGATGGCATGAAGGTAATTGGTACAAGATGGGTCTTCAGAGTCAAAAGAGATGAAAGAGGTAATGTCATCAAGAACAAAGCAAGATTGGTTGCACAAGGATATAAACAAGAAGAGGGAGTGGATTATGATGAAGTATTTGCTCCTGTGGCAAGAATTGAAGCAATCAGATTATTCCTTGCTTTTGCCTCTTACATGGGATTTCCAGTTTATCAAATGGATGTCAAGAGTGCCTTTCTTTATGGCAAGATTACAGAAGAGGTCTATGTTAAACAACCTCCTGGTTTTGAAGATCCTGAACATCCAAACAAAGTCTACAAAGTTGTTAAAGCATTGTATGGCCTTCATCAAGCTCCCAGAGCATGGTATGAAAGACTCTCAAATTTTCTATTACAACATGGTTATAGAAGAGGAGCTATTGATAAGACTTTGTTCATTAAAAGAGACAAAAAGGATATTATGCTGGTTCAAGTTTATGTGGATGATATTATCTTTGGGGCTACAAAACAGTCCATGGTGAAAGAGTTTGAACAACTCATGCAAAAAGAATTTCAAATGAGTTCAATGGGTGAATTAACTTTCTTTTTGGGGCTTCAAGTTAAACAGTCAAGTACTGGCATTTTCATAAGTCAAGATAAGTATGTCACTGACATCCTTAAGAAGTTTAATCTTAACACTATCAAGCCAGTCACAACACCCATTAAAGCTTCAAACTCATTAGGAAAGGATGAAGATGGTAAACCAGTGGATGTCAAGCTTTACAGATCTATGATTGGGTGTCTTATGTACTTAACTGCATCAAGGCCTGATATCATGTTTGCTGTATGTCTTTGTGCAAGATATCAAGTTTCACCCAAGGTTTCTCATATGAATGCTGTACAGAGGATTTTTGGTTATCTCAAGCATCAACCTAAGTTAGGATTGTGGTATCCTAAGGAGTCCCCTTTTCACTTGGAAGCTTTTTCAGATAGTGACTATGCTGGAGATAACTATGATAGAAGATCAACCACTGGAGGATGCCAATATCTTGGAAGAAGATTAGTTTCATGGCAGTGTAAGAAGCAAACAATTGCAGCAACTTCATCTACTGAAGCAGAATATGTTGCAGCTGCAAGTTGTTGTGGACAAGTTTTGTGGATGCAAAATCAACTCTTGGACTATGGATACAATTTTAAGAATACTCCTATCAACATTGATAATGAGAGTACTATTTGTATTGTGAAAAATCCAGTTTACCATTCCAAGACCAAGCATATACAAATAAGGCATCACTTTATTCGAGATTGTTATGAGCACAGACTCATAAATGTTGTCAAGGTTCACACAGATGATAATGTAGCAGATTTACTCACAAAAGGCTTTGATGTTTCAAGATTCAAGCATTTGGTGGTAAGTATTGGGATGATAAATTATTAGGCTACTTTTGAGGGGAGGCATTAGTAGTTAGTCATTATTTGAGGGGAGGCTACATATATCATTTAACTGAAAAAGAAAATCTTATTCATTAACATTCAAAGTGATTACATCAAAGTTCAAGAACCACAGATACAATCCAGACAAAACAACCTACACCAACCCTACCCAACCTACACCCTACATAATCTACTCCATAGGCCTTTTTCCTTTTCCTTGATAAGTCTGCTTTCCCTTTTGAGCATTCTTTCTTTTGTCATCAAAAGATGATTGCTTTCTTGGACAAGCAAGGAAAAGCACTTGCATTGGAGGTCTCTCTGGTCTTGCAGGCTTCTCTTCCACAGGAATCTTCATGTTCTTCAAGGCAGACTCTAAAGCTTGGTTCAAGGCTTTTGGCAATTCTTTGGATAGTGTTGTAGTTGGAGCAGACGTAGTAACCTTTTTCTTAGGTTTTTGGTTGGTTGAGCTTGACGCAATAGGAGGAAAGTAATCACTCCATCCTGGATTAGAATCAGAATCTGAATCAGAGAAGTACTTGATCTCTGAATCACTGGACTCATCAGAAGAGATGTATATCAATTGGAAGTTACTCATGATGATGTTAGGGTTTTTATAATGAAGTAAGGTTTTTGTGATGAAGAAAAGTGCTTATGAAAGCTCTTTTTATAGGCAAGAAGGACTTATGGGTTATTAATGATAATCATTCAATTATACTTGCCTTGGTAGTTTTGGGGAGTAAATATGGAAAGTATTTAATGCATCGGGTTGACTTTCAGAATATATTTTGGTCAAAGAGTCAATATTCATAGATATTTATCGACCAGTACTTTGCCAAAGTACTGCTGAAAGTACTGCTATGGGAAAATGCTGCTATAAGAGTACTGCTGACGTGTCACGTACTGCTCTGTGGAATGTACTGTTCTAACGGTCATATATAAGGGGAATGGAGATACATGCCAAAATAACGGTATCCGTATTAAATGGGATTTGATTTTTTAAATCTTATCCATATTTAACAAACCCTACCGCCTTTTTAATCTCTCTTTTCTACTTTACATCCACATTCTCTTACGCAGTCACTGTTATTTTTCAATTCACCCTCTTCATACCACTTCATTCATCCATACCACTTCACAAATGGCTCGTTCCACTTGCAGTCGCCATAACATGATCGCTAATTTGGATAAGACAGAGTCGAATGTTGATTTTCACGCTATAATTGATTTTCTTACTGGGTCTTCCATCAATTATTCTCTATTGGTCAATCCGGATATAATTGGGCCATGGATTCAAGAGTTTTGGGCTACTGCTAAATCAGGATGGGAGGAACCAGATATCTCAATTGTTACGGCTAAGGTTGCTGGGCGTAATATTAGGATCACTGAAGACAGTATTCGTACAGATCTTATGTTCCATGATGATGAAGGAAGTGTTAAGTTTTATAAACAAGTACTTTGGGACACCCTTAGGGATATTGGGTATGAGGGTTCACTTACCAAGCTTACATTTGAGAAACCCTTATTTAGTCCACACTGGAAGTATTTGATTCATGTTCTACTTCATTGCCTCAGTAACAAAAGTACTGCTTGGAATGAATTTAGTCAAACTTTAGCATCAGCCTTAGTGGGATTAGCTACCAATCAGCCTTTCAACTTTTCATTCATGATCCTGGATGGTATGCACAAACACATCAAGAATGGTTCACCATTTTTGATGTATCCCAGGTTTATTCAAATCTTTTTGAACAAACAGCTTGAAGGTGTTCCCAAACCCCAAGAATTCTTGCCAGCCAGTGTTCTTCCTAATAAGGTATTTACTTTTATGGCCACCAAGAGGGCTAAGTTCTCTGGAAGGAATACACCTCTCACTGCCCAAATTTTGGAAATGGCACAAGCTGTTAGAGATGTTGCTCAAGAAGAATCAGAACCTGCTTCAGAATCTGCTCCCACTCCATCTCAAGCTCAAGCTGTTTCACCACATACGGAGCAGTCACACTCAGAGAAAGGAGATGCTTCTCAACATACTGTTTCAAGGGAAAATACTGCTTCTCCACAAGGTACTGCTTCTCATGATTCAGAACAGGATGAGAATCAACCACCCACTCCCAATGATTATACTTCCACAGATGGTTCTCAAACATCTGGAGGAGATGAGGGAGTGATGGCTAATGATGAGCCATCTGCTCAAGAGGAAGTTCTGAATGCTTATGCTGTGACAAGGGAATTAAGGAGACTGAAGAAAGCTCATGAAGATCAAGCTGCACTACTTTTGAAGTTGAGTAACAAGTTCAGACGATTGAAGAGGTTTGTTTGGCCACTTGTTAAACATCACAGGCTATGGGTCAAGTCACAACAGAAACATGGTCACAAACCTAAGTCCAAGAAAAGACAGTTCAAGAAACATTCTTCATTCCCATTGGGGAGAAATTTGCAGAATGAGAATGTGAATGAAGATGCTGGTTTGAATAAAAGTGAAGATGATGATGATATTCAACCCCTTGAAGAAATAACACCACTTGAAGAAAATACTCATCAAGATACTGCTGAGAGAAAGATTGATGAGACTGAGCAAATTGATGTTCAAGATGTTGATATTCAAGTCAAAAGTGGTGATAATAAAGAAGAATTGGATGTGGAAGATACTGGTGTTGAAAATGCTCAAGGTACTGCTCATCAAGATACTGCTCATCAAGGTACTGAGAGACAGTTTTTAATCACACCAAGGACTTTGGATTTTGAAGAAGATGTTGGTCCATCCAATCCAGTTCAAGAAGAAGAGATTAGAAAATCTACCAATAGTGATGATGAGACTATTGCTGAGATTATGATGAGTATATCCAGACCTACAGGCATTGTTATTCAAGAAGTTGAACATACTCAAGAAAAACCTTCTCCTCAACCTACTCAAGAAACTGATCCTAAAGACAAAGGGAAAGGAATCTTTGTAGAACCAGAGAAAAAGAAGAAGAAGAAGGAATTCACTTTAGCACAAATAAGGGCTATTCAAGAAGCTAAAGGTGAAGAAGCTGCTAAAAAGTTACAAGCAGAACTTGATGCTGAGTTTGAAAAAGAAAGAGAGATTGTTGTTCAACCAAGAAGACCAATGACAAAAGCTCAAGAAAGAAATTTTTATATGAGTTATTTGAAAGGTCGAGGATACAAAGGTTTACACAAGTTAAAGTATCAAGAAATGAAGGATTTATATAATGCTGTCAGAGAAGCTTATGTAAGACAATTTGATGGCATTATTAGTTATGATACTGAAGAAGGAAAACAGATGATGGAGGCTAGTAATAAAAGGAAAAGAATAACAACTAAATCACAGTCATCAAAGAAGTCTAAATCTGAAGTGGAATTAAGAGCAAACACAATTGATGAACTGAGGAATTATCTAAGAGTTGTTGACTTTGAGCTTCCTAAGTCAGAAGAAGATGCTGCTACAAAGGCTAAGATATCAGATTTGGAAGTGGTAGAATCTGAGAAAGATGGAGATTATTTTGTTTCCATAGAGAAGATAACAGCTTTAGAGCATTCAATTTGTTGTTGAATGTATTGCATCTTATTGACAGAGAAGACTTGTTTCATCTACACCAACAAATTCAACCTTATTTTGAACAAATTCCACTCAAAGGAATTGGTGTATTGTTGCTGGGAGATCTCACAACACTGTGGGAAGCAGAGGAGACAAGCACAGATGATATTTGGAAAAATCAAGAAGTCTGGGAAATTCAAAGTTGGAAATTCTTTGAAAAGGCTGGTGTGCATGTCTTAGAGTTGGAAGATGGTACTATGATCTATATGTTAGCTGAAAGAAGATATCCTCTTACAAGAGATTTGATGATGAGGATGTTGGATCATGGTATGGAAGTAGAGCAAGAGGATGAAACTGCTCTAATGGTGATTAATTTGTTCATTAATTGGACAATATTAAAAGATGATGATGCATAATTACTGGTATGGTCTTAATTATTTAAATCTTTTGAATAAACAAGTACTTTATTCAAAGTACTGCTGATCAAACAGTACTTTTACAAAGTACTGCTTGAAGCATAAAACCAGTAAAGTCTTTTGAAATACTAATTTTTGTCTTGTGCAAAATACTTTTTGAAGCACAAATGTTTACAGCAACAGATTGTTTTTGGAGATATACATGGTGTTAGTACTTGTGCTACACAACAAATGGTATTCAACTCACCATGTTTAACAAACAAGAAAGGATTTGACTCATCATGAGGGTACGGCTCTGATGTGATAATCAAATCCGTTTTTAGTTGACAATTTACTAAAAATTGTATGGTTTTTAATTCACCATATCTATGATAAGTGAAGAGTTGACTAGCCCACAAGAAAATGGCTTGTGGTAAAGGCTGTGGAAAATCCATTCATATGGTAATTAGTTCACCATGGTAGTTGTACTAAAAGAACTAGCTAGTCCAAAAGCAAACTGCTATTGGTAAAGACTATTCAAATCCGTTGATAGCTGATGATTTGCTAAAAATCATATGGTTATCAATGTACCATGGTTTACTTAACCTAAACATTGGCTACTCCAAAGTTAATGGCTTTGGTAAAGAGACATCAAAATCCATTAATTTTCAATGATTCACCTCTCACAGGAGTTAACACACCTGGAAGTGATGAGAATAGTATGAAACTTAACAGATTTGATGTACCTTATGTTGCTGAGTAGCTGAGAAGAACTAAAGTTGCTGTAAAGACAAAGAATTGTTGCTGATAAAGATTGCAGATACTAACTACACATTGATGATAACAAAACAACAACGAGTAAGACTTTAAACGATACAACCTTTCCTTGAAGATAAAGATGATTGTTTTTCAAAGATTACACAGAAACTTGAAGTCAAGCAAGTAGAATTCAAGTTAGGGGAGGATTGTTGGGGTATAATGTCAAAGTACTGCTGGATGTCAAAGTACTGCTGGAAGATACAAGTCAAAGTACTGCTCGTGTTGATAAAAGTCAAAGTACTGCAAGGGTTAAATACTGACGATATTAAAGAATATTATGTAAATTCTAGAATATTGTAAGTTAGAGTTAGTTTACTTGTAGTTCAAGTATTGTAAACCGACTAGAGTTTCCTTGTGCCTATAAAAGGATCCCTAGGTTGGCATTAGACATATATGTTTTTAGAGAAAAACTAAAAGTTCGATATTAGAGTTGTTAGGGTTGTTTGTGAGTCTGTGTATGAAAGCAGATTCAAAGAGTTAATAGAATCGTTGAAGTTTACTATTCTTCTTAAGCTTTGTTAAAGTAGATTCCGCATACTTAATAAAGATATTCAGTGTTTCATTGTTAGTAATTTAGGATTTATCTAAGGTTACTAAGCCCTTAACAAGCTACATAGTTAGTTTGGTCAGAGTATATCGATCCGACAGAAAATTTCTGACAAAATCTGACAGGGGAGCGTGGCCGGCCCCTTAATTCATAGCCGGCCCCCTTAAAATTAAGGGGGCCGCCCCTTATAATTAAGGGGGCCGCCCAGCTGTAACGGCCAGATTTTCTGTCTTTTAGTGGGGAAAGTTTATTTGGTGAAAAACTAACTGATTTTGGTTAAATATTTTAATTCATATATTTAGTATGATTTAAACATTTTCTTTTATTACCAAAAGTGTTTTTCAAAAATATATAATATGTTTATATTATTAAATAAACTTTGTAATAATTAATTAAATACCCCTTTGATCATGAGATGTATTAAGCACTTGTTTATTCATACCTTAAGTGATTAAGTTGGATAAATTGATATAAACTAGCTTAATACTTGTTTACGTAGTAATCTTACGTTTAATGATTTTACATTTTGTGATCATCAAAATGTAGAGATATCGAAAAATATAAATAACGTTTTTATGCATTATTTATGTCAACAATCTCCCCCTTTTTTATGATTACAAAATCTAAACTCATTAAACAAAAATTAGTATATATACAAGTATTATTGTGAGTTTATATCAATTCTCCCTCTTTTTGTTAGCAT
>LBNU01002367.1:2960-18163 GCA_014162995.1 Artemisia annua
ACTTGCCACTACACTATACTACATCGGTCAGGTACACTGCCTGGTGGGGATTGTAAGCCTCTTGAGATCCCTTGAGAGGTAAAACAAAGTGCGTAAGCAATCCCTACGCATCAGAGCTAACGTTTGTTATTTTATGTGTTTCGATGGTTTATTTGTCATCATTAAAACATAAAGAGATCTTGATAATGTTGCCTCAACAGACCCGATAACATCTATTATTGAGTTTACTTATCTAAACATTTTGATAACATGCATGATCCGACATACTTCCAAGAAAAGGCAATTCTTGTTCCCACGAATGAAGTCGTGGACACTTTAAACGATCATTTGTTGAACAAATTTCTAGAAGTAGAAATGGTTTACTAAGTTGCGACAATGTCAATAAAACCGAATGTGGTACTGCCATAGATCAATCCATTTTCTCACCATAATTTATCAATGGATTGAAGTTCTCAAGTGTTCCAAACCACAAACTTGTTTTAAAAGTAGGAGTCTCAATAATGTTGTTGAGAAATATTGATCAACCAAATGGACAAATAATTAACAAGAACTTCTATTCATGCACAAATAATTAACGAAACAAACTTTGGAAAAAAAAGTTATCATACCCATGTTGAGAATTACTTCATCTGATAAATGTTCCTCTTAAGATTGTCAGGAAACAATTTCCTCTGTCAATTTCATTTGCCATGACAATTAACAAAAGTCAGGGTCAATCGCTTTCAAAAGTTGGTTTATACCTGCCACGTCCTGTTTTCATACATGGACAACTATACGTTGTTGTTTCAAGAGTTAAAAGCAAAAGAGGTTTGAAGGTTGTCGTTTATGATGAGCAATGTAACATCTCTAAAACAGCTAGAAATGTAGTATACAAAGAAGTATTTCAAGATCTATGATCAAGGTTCAAGAGGTATGTACAATATACATATCACATGTTTTTTTTACCATATTTTATATTATACTCCCTCCGTCCCAAAAAAAAGAGTCCATCTTACTATTTATGTTTGTCATAAAATAAGTGTACAATTTTTATATATGGATATTAATACTTTTCCTATTTTACCCTTCTAATTAATACTTGCATTAATTACTCACTTTTTATTTCTATATTAACTATGAGGGTAAAAATGACTTTTATCAATCAAAACTAGCATTAATTACACATATCATAATTTCCGCATTTTTTTTGTGGACTCTTTTTTTGGGACGGAGGGAGTATCATATATTATGAATCACAACCTACTTTTACTTACATTTTCTATGGACTATTAGGTGTTCACGAAATGGACATTTGCTATTAAATTGATTAGCGCTCACATACGTCATTTGCTATTCAAGACATCAAATTTGGAGTCAATAATGCATGGACATTTATTATTTTAATTGTTACAAACTCAATTGATTATCGAATAATTCACGTATTATCTCATTGTTTATTTCATATATTAATAGAACATGTTTACGTTCGTTGTTTTCTTATTATCTCTTTTTCATATTTCTGTAAAAAAAAACCCCGTGATTCTAGTGGTCTTTAAGCTAGTTAAGTATATAAAAGGCCAATTTTTCATTAAAAAAAACAAAGATTAAATCAAACCCATTTAAAATATGTTTAGAAAACTCTTATCCACAACTATTTAATCATTTGCATTAATGGATCAACACTTATTTTTTCATACCCATAAACATACTTTCATTCTTTGGCTTTCGCTCATCTCATATTCTCATGTATCATTCTTGAATCAAAAGTTGCTTTAAGGATGCTTTACTTTCCACCAAAGAAGTTGTTAATGAAATGAATGTAGAATGAAAACTTGAAAGAAAAACGAACTACTTGTAGAAATAGAAAATATATGATGATATTTTTGACAATGAAACTATAAAAACCGCAAAAGAGACTTTTAGAGCTGATTATTTCTTATACTTTGTATATCAAGCTATTTAATCACTTGAAAGTAAATTTGACCATTTAAATTTAAATGCTAATCAAAGATTTCACATTAAAATAAATAAATAAATAAATAAAAATGAAATAATAAAATTTATATAAATGACTTTTCGACAGATAACTTTGTTAAAAAGACCCCTTATTAAAAGTTTCGCTTTAGGCCTCCATAAATGAAGCCACCCTGAACATAAGTGACAAAAATAATCTTTTTTCACTTTAATTTATTATAATCTTTTTTGTATGATTACCATTTTCTGTATCATTGACTTTAAACACAAGCCAAAAGCTACAAGATGTTATGATTATTTATTGGAATGCCTAACTGATATGCTTAATTATATGTCTAAATCTATGTGTCAGCATAATGTTCAGCGAAAGACCCGTTGTTTCACAAACTTAGTCACACTTCTCCCAATCATTTGTTTACTTCTTGTACATCTTTTTGTTAGAAAAAACTATATATAATCATAGTAGTAACTAGTAAACAATTTTGATAAGTAATCCTATTATGCCGTGAACAAAAAGCGACCCCCTACAATACCACAACCATCACCCATGCCACCACATTTCTCTCCCTAACCCCCTCCTATTTTTCCCCTCACACTNTTTCATACCCATAAACATACTTTCATTCTTTGGCTTTCGCTCATCTCATATTCTCATGTATCATTCTTGAATCAAAAGTTGCTTTAAGGATGCTTTACTTTCCACCAAAGAAGTTGTTAATGAAATGAATGTAGAATGAAAACTTGAAAGAAAAACGAACTACTTGTAGAAATAGAAAATATATGATGATATTTTTGACAATGAAACTATAAAAACCGCAAAAGAGACTTTTAGAGCTGATTATTTCTTATACTTTGTATATCAAGCTATTTAATCACTTGAAAGTAAATTTGACCATTTAAATTTAAATGCTAATCAAAGATTTCACATTAAAATAAATAAATAAATAAATAAAAATGAAATAATAAAATTTATATAAATGACTTTTCGACAGATAACTTTGTTAAAAAGACCCCTTATTAAAAGTTTCGCTTTAGGCCTCCATAAATGAAGCCACCCTGAACATAAGTGACAAAAATAATCTTTTTTCACTTTAATTTATTATAATCTTTTTTGTATGATTACCATTTTCTGTATCATTGACTTTAAACACAAGCCAAAAGCTACAAGATGTTATGATTATTTATTGGAATGCCTAACTGATATGCTTAATTATATGTCTAAATCTATGTGTCAGCATAATGTTCAGCGAAAGACCCGTTGTTTCACAAACTTAGTCACACTTCTCCCAATCATTTGTTTACTTCTTGTACATCTTTTTGTTAGAAAAAACTATATATAATCATAGTAGTAACTAGTAAACAATTTTGATAAGTAATCCTATTATGCCGTGAACAAAAAGCGACCCCCTACAATACCACAACCATCACCCATGCCACCACATTTCTCTCCCTAACCCCCTCCTATTTTTCCCCTCACACTATAATGCTCCGTCGTATCACCACCATCAACCGCCACCGCAACCACCGTCTCCACCGTCACCTACCCTACTTTTCCCGCCAATTCACCTCCAACTCATCAAAATCACCCGATCCACAACACGCCGTCCCACCGCCACCGCCGTCGTCCCTTCCGGTGCTCCACCGTCTCAAACCTTCTTCCCTCTCCCCATTCACTCCCTCCTATAAATACGCCCTAACCGCCACCGCAATCTCCGCTGCCGGTATCCTAACTGCTTATTCCGCTTACGTCATCTTACAAAACGATGACGTCATCAATGATGAGAGCGTTGACCGGTCAAATGATAAGAGTTTGGTTTACGAGGCCGTTGACCGGTCAAAGGAGTCGGTTAGGAGAGTACTGCACACAATGAAACAAACGGGAGTAGCGGCAGCGGTGTTGTGGAAGTCGTTAAGCTCGGTATTGAGAAACTATGAAGTTAGGTTAGGGTTTGAGGTTAGAGTAGCGGCTTTATTAGCGGATATAGTTGCGGCGAATGAGAGTAGGAGAGCTGCGATTGTAGGAGCGGGTGGGGGTGTTGTTGTGGATTGGTTGTTGGAGAGTGTGGGAATGAATGGTGGAGGGGGAGGGGAGGCGGCGAGGGCGTTGGCGTATTTGATTGCGGATGAGAATGTGTGTGGGATGGTGCTTGGCCGGCCGAATGCTGTTCCAAATTTGTTGAGGTTTATTTACTTTGCTCAACCGAGTCAATCCAAAAAGGTATAATTTGGTTGTTGTTGTTATTTTAGCAATAATGTGTCCGAAATGTAGCTTATATTAATGTTGAATGAGCTCTAGTTTGCTAGGTAAGTAGCTATCCTTTGTGAATTGTTGTTTATGCTTAGATGGTGCGTTGGTTAGGATATTTTAGTCTTTTAGGGTGATATTGTTCAATATCTTAGTACTGTGGAAGATCTTAGTAAGTAAGTGAACACATATTTGGCCTGGAATGTTTAAGGAGATGCTAGAGAATGTGTCACGATAACTCATTAAGCTTTACTAATGGCGTACAAAGTATAGCCAAGAACCTACTAATGCCCTCCTAAATATTGATTGTCTAGAGTAGTCATTGTCATCGTACACCTTAACAAGTTGCATGCTTGCATATTTATACAGTTGGTTATTTGGGCGTCAGTGCAATATGCTAATTCATTCGTTTTACATGATCTTTGACATCCTTGGAAATACTACCTCATTTTACTTTAAATTGGAACCTTTGTTTGCTGGTGTGCACAGCCAGAGCAAAATCATTTTAGCGACTTACTGCTATTAAGTATTAATGAATCTTTCTTCACTACATAACACTAAAAAAGTCTGGGTGAGAATGTGCTCAACTTTGGGGCTTAGATTTTGTTCACAATATTATTGCAATCAACAGACTCGGTCACACATGAATGAAGCAAACGCATCTAGGAGGCGTAGTTTAAAAACAGTAGATATAGCAGGCTTGAGACTGATTGGCCGGCATCCTTGCCAAGCCTTTGAATTATGATTTATGAAGGGTTTATTATTCACTACCGAATAGGAATGGAGTATGCAAAAGTGTAGTTTTGATTTTGTAGCTTTGAATAATTAACGATGATTCTAAATCAAGACAACCGTTGCTATATCAATGAAGATGCATTCTTGCCTCGTACGGTTTTATTTTTGCTTTTGATTTCTTTGAGAGCTACAATCAATTTAGGTTTAAATTTTTGGGCCCCTTAAAATTTACTTGTATTCTGCGAAGCACTTTCAGTTAGAATGTCTTACATGAACTGTATGCGAAT
This sequence comes from Artemisia annua, assembly GCA_014162995.1. Classification (NCBI taxonomy): domain Eukaryota; kingdom Viridiplantae; phylum Streptophyta; class Magnoliopsida; order Asterales; family Asteraceae; genus Artemisia; species Artemisia annua. The sequence continues at coordinate 8,181 of LBNU01002367.1, forward strand.
TGGGCATAATTGAGACTAAATGAAAAGACTTAGGTTAGGACCCAACTTCGATGAATTGGATGCATCCAATTTGGTTAATTTGGTTTGGATGCAGGTGGGGTATGACGTGTTAATTTATTTTAAATAGTTTGACTTATGAATATATATTATTTTACTAAGTTCATGTCCTAAGGCTTTCTCCCGCGGGATTGGGTATTGTTGTTGTTTTAAGGCTTCCGTTTCTTTAGGTTTACGATAAAATCAAAATGCTTCTTTAATAAATACGTTAATTGCAGCTTTTCTTTTTCAAAATTCATTCTCTGTATAAGTTATCCTAGTAATGGTCTTGCTACTTGCACACCCTACAAAAACTACTTATCTAAATACGTTACTTGCAGCTTGTCTTGAAAGTTAAGATTTTTCGAAATTCATTCTATGTATAAGTCATCCAAAATAATTTTTTTGTCGTATTGATATAGCATTTTCGTGAAAGCAGCAACCAAGGCGCAGCTCTTTTGATATCGCTGATCCTTCAAAAGGTAGAAGCATGCTAGTTGCAGCAATAATGGATATCGTCACTTCCAATTGTGACAATGTTGACACGATCAAGCTTAAACCCATGCTCTCCGGTACAGCTGCAATGCGGGATATTGCTGCCGCACTTCAGGTTGTTGAAGAAGGTGGCATGCACATGGATGAACCACCCGATAATCAGGACGATGATGATGGTGGAACTGGTTTGAAGGGAATTGGAATTAAGGTTCTTGGAGGTACTACAGTTGTGGGTTTCTCTAGAAATAACGGGTCAATGGAGTTGGAAGAATCTTATAAGGCTACCCCTAGAATTCTTTCATTTAATAAATTAGATAATAAATCTCCAGCTGTCCCTGGATTGTGGGATGATTTGCATTCCCAACATGTTGCTGTTCCTTTCGCTGCATGGGCTTTAGCAAATTGGGCAATGGCATCAGATGTGAACAGATCTCATATCCAAGAACTTGACCGAGACGGTCATGCTATCATGTCAGCTTTGGTGGCCCCTGAGAGATCTGTAAAATGGCACGGGAGTTTAGTTGCTCGGTTATTGTTAGAAGATCAAAATGTTCCTACAAATGATTTTATCTGCAGTTGGAGTTCTACCCTTCTTAAGACCGTTTCACAAGCAAGCAAAATGGATGACATCTCATTGACTCGTGTCGCTTTATCTGCATTTTTACTATCTATCGAGAGGAGTCCCCTGGCTCAAAAGGCTGTTATGGAAAAAGGTCTTCATTTACTAAGGGAAACTGCTAAACGGACAATGGATCACGAGTCTGTTCAAGAAGCACTGGCGAAAGGTCTAGAATCACTTTGTTCAGGGGATTTGCATATGTCCCTTGAGGAGGGACAAAAGTGGTCTTCCATTCTGCTTCCGTGGGTGTTCAGGGAGACTTCATCTGATGCTATCAGGTCTTCTGCTATAAAAATTCTTTCTCGTATTTGTGATGATTATGGGCCATCTTCTGTACCAATTTCTCAAGGTTGGTTATCTATCATGCTTTCTGACATTCTGAAGTCCAGAAAGATATCTCTTAAAGAGAGTGCTCAGCCTAGGGATAAAGTGAAGGTTCGTAACTTTGTTGTTCATTTCATATGTTGTTAGTCTATACGGTCAAACAAGTAAAAAATAGATTTGGGTCGAACAAGTGATTTCTATTTGTCATTTAAACGGGTTGGACCAAGCTGCCGACAAATTTTTGGTCCATTGTTTTTAAAATTTCTAAATAGTATTGTATTAAACATGATTACAACACTGTTTATATAGATTTATAATATAGTTGTTCACAAATAAATCAACTTAGGATGCTGTAAATATTTTAATACATGTTTATTGACTTTTGACCCGTTACAACATTTCAGTTTTTAAATGTTTTTAGTATCTGAGCCTGTATCAATCAAATACAATCCAAATTGACCCACTTCCATAATATACGGGTGGAATAGTCACCTCTAGTCATGTGTCATATTGACTGCTTTCTATGATATGTGATAAATATATTAATTCTTGCAGACTCAAATCGATCAGGCAAATGTAGTTTCTGGCACACAAAGTGTCAACCAGTTGGGTATTGCCGTGGTTAATCTAGCTGTAAATCAGCTGGGAACAGATTCTGTTGATGGTGATTTGTCTTCTTTGGCAGATTTTCTCTCCCTTGAACCCTTTATTGGACCTTACAAAAATCTGAAAAAAGACACCATGCCTAAAATAAATGCTGTGGATTCTGCACTGGCAACTCTGAAGGGGATCAAAGCTATGGCAGAGATTTGCAGTGATGACTCAATATGTCAAAACAAAATAGTTGATTATGGTGTAATTTCATTGTTGCGTCGCTTTTTACTAAAAGACGATTATGAGAAATTAGCAGCTATCGAAGCATATGATGCATCAAGAGACATGGAATCCAGGGATAATACTGTAATTGTTCGTGGTGAGTCCTCTGCTCCTGATGCTCGTGACCCGTCTAGTGTCCGCGTGCCACCTGCAGCTCACGTTCGCAGACATGCGGCTCGATTGTTGACCTTGCTCTCTGTATATCCAAAAGTAAAAAAGTTGATACGGGATGATGAAGCATTGTGTAATTGGCTTGAAGATTGTGCAAGTGGAAAGATCCCGGGAAACAACGACCTCAAAACTCAAAGCTATGCTAGAGCAACATTGCTAAATGCCTTTTGCAATGATGATGACCAGCCTGATGGCACAAATAAAGATCATAAATGTGCTCGTTTTACTGAAATGATCTTTTTAATAAACCCTGCAATGCCTCACTGGGAAATTCCTGGTAAAGGAAAGCATGCATCAACAAAAAATGAAATCCGAACTGATCCTAGTGATGATGTCATCCCTGAATCTAACGATGTACCAGAGAGTCACTCTAGTGATCCTTCACTTGATGTTATCTTTGTTCATGGCCTGCGTGGTGGACCCTTTAAGACATGGCGATTATCTGAGTGCAAGTCATCATCTAAATCTGGCCTTGTGGAAAAGATTGACGAGGAGGCCGGAAAACAAGGAACTTTTTGGCCGGGAGAATGGCTTTCCGGCGATTTCCCTCATGCTCGTTTGTTTAGTCTTAAGTACAAGGTTTGTGATCAACTGATCATAGACGTGGGTTAAAAATGTGTTATACTTCTTTGTGTCCAATATGATCGTAACTGACTTTCTAATAATATTAATATTTGCAGACTAATCTTACACAGTGGTCTGGATCAAGTTTACCTCTCCAGGTATGTGATCTTCCACTTGCATTGGATTACTGATCCATTTTTCTTAAAAATGATTTTATTAGTTGCATACTTTATAGTTCTATATGTGCATATTTAATAATAAATTGTGCCTTTTAAAAGATTGTTCAGCATTTGAGATTTAGATGTTCTTTCCAGTTACTAGGAATATTAGCGTGTGGATGTGTTTCAGCTATCATCTGTTTCTTTAATTGGCATATTATTATGGTGGTGCTTAACATTTAAAATGTCGTCTGGATTCTGCAGGAAGTTAGCTCCATGTTGTTGGAAAAGCTAATTGCAGCTGGCATTGGAGATCGACCAGTTGTATTTGTAACTCACAGGTTTGTATGAAAGATGTTCCTTTTCTAACCTCATGCTCAATGGCTCTGCTGGTAAATTAAATTATCATGGTTGAAATTAAGTCAAGCCACAATAATGCCTTTATTCAAAAAAAGAAGTAAAGTTACAATAAGATAAGATCTGTTAGCAGTATCTCATCAGCCTATTTGGCACCCAAGATCCGAAAAGTAATTAATCCAATACTTTATGCACATGCTGATAGGAGAGCGTACAATAACTGCTAATATTTCGATCTTGTAAAGTTTTTTAGAGACTTGAGGTTTTTTATTAGGTAAAGACCGCCCCTCAGCCTACCAAACACTTAAAAAGAACAAAATTAAAGGGAAAACAGAGCATAACTTTATTACTTCTTTCTCCTTCCATCTACCTTGTTATTGTGTGTTCTTAATCTGAAAGGATTTATGTATTGCAGCATGGGGGGTTTGGTTGTGAAACAGATGCTGCATCAGGCAAGCGCAGAAAACAGAGGCAATCTTGTCAAAAACACTGTTGGTGTGGTATGTTTAAATGAAGAGAAATTGTTGATGTTTCATTCAATTAGATATACGTATTTAGACCCATTTACATATGCTATGTTTGGGTCGATTTGAGTTTTGTTTTATCTCTAATGAATCAAATTACAAGCTGGTTGTCTAAAGTTTATTTACAATTTATAAAACTTCCTAAATCCGTTTTTTTGTGAAAGATTTAGATTATTACACTTAATTGTAATAATATTATTTTGTAATCATACTTGACCTATATTTTTATCTAGAAAACTAAGAATGGATAAAAAGTTATTATTAGCAAATCTCATCCGCACCGTACTTTCGTTCAATGTTTACTAGTGTTTGTCTTTGTGGTTCTAGGTGTTCTACAGTTGCCCACATTTTGGTAGCAAACTTGCAGATATGCCCTGGCGAATGGGTTATGTGTTTCGCCCTGCACCATCTGTAAGCTCCTTTATTTTATTCGTTCTCCGCCAATTGTAGGGTTGAATTCCTTTCCCCATAAATATTATTAAAGAACTGGAGACCAATTAAGAAAAAGCTGTACTAGATTTTCTTGCTACTGCGACCATAGCAGCTCCTTATTTAAAGAATTATGCAATATATTTTTGGCAGATAGGAGAATTGAGAAGTGGGTCTACAAGATTAGTGGAGCTTAACGATTTTCTTCACGACCTGCATAAAAAAGGATCTCTTGACGTTCTCAGTTTTTGCGAGGTAGTACCATTAACTTAATCTCTTTCTATTCAGTGTGTTTAAGAATCTAATTGGCCAATAAATGTGTTGCAGACTAAAGTAACTCCAATAGTTGAAGGATATGGAGGATGGGCTTTTCGAATGGAAATAGTTCCAATTGAATCAGCATATCCTGGATATGGCGAACTTGTTGTAAGTTTTCAAATATGAACATAACATAAGAGTAGAAAGATTACCTTTCTTTTCTCGCCTTATATCAACAGAGTTAGGATCAAATAAGAAGAAGAATAAAAGCACGAAGGATAAGAAGTAATCACAACCACACATTCTAGATGCACCTACAAAAATGGATGCATCTTCATTCAAATTTTATAGAAAATTTTGTAGTTCGAACAAACTAAATTTATAGAAAATTTTGTAGTTCGAATTTTTCCTGCAAGTAACAGTTTTTACCACAATTACGGTTTGGCATCATACTTAATAAGTTATAAAAATTGATTAAATTGTTACTGTATAGAAAGGGTTCTAATATATGCAGACTTGGAACGGTGTACTTAAAAGAAAATTACCTGTAAATGCTCCTACTGATTTCTGACTTTTGACAGGTGCTGGAATCAACTGATCATGTAAATTCGTGCAAACCTATAAGCCGAACCGATCCTTCTTACAGTGAAACTTTGCAGTTTTTGCACAAACTTAGAGCAGCATACCGATGAAGATAGATGCTGTTAATGTAAATTTTAAAATAACCATGACACATAATGCAGCAAACCCTAAGCCTAGAAGGTGATGAATGAATACGTATACATGCAATGGCCTATTGCCGGTAATATGGATGCAAAGTTACCAATTATCCCCATTTTTTGTTGGTGGTGTTTGCTTTACTCTATGCTGGGGGTGTCAAGAAGTCTATACACGGCTAAAAACTGCAGTTATTGATAGGAGGTTGTTGTATATAGCAAATAACTGAAGAAAAAAAATAGATTCCAAAGTCGTAAGTCAGTTGATCGGGGTTTTACACTTTCTAACACATTGTACATTGATAATACAGTTCTCAAGTATTCCATTTTCTTTCATTTTGTTAGATGGAGTACTTTGATATTTGGGGCGGGGGTGGGGCGGGGTTACATGTACAGAATTGCATATTCAAAAAACATGCCTTAACCTGTGTTTTCTTTCAATAAAACAGAGATCACAACTTGGATTGACTACATTATTTTCTATTGGTGGGTTGGAAATAAACATGTAATTTCTAAAACAGAGATCACAACTTGTATGGACTGCATTACTTTTGTTGTCATTGTTTTTGTTCATTTCTCCATATGCCCCAATAACCTACACCGAATAACTTGCACCTGAACAACCAAAATTCTTCCTAGGGTTCAGGTGATGTTTTTCCATTAAAAACAGATTAACCAAACTCGAACAACCTAAAACCCAACTCAGCTGATGTATCTTGCTAAAAACACTTATCTAACTAGTTTCAGACCTAAAACCCAACTCAACTATGTCCTAATGATACCTTTTTCTTCTGTCTTTGATAGTTTGATGTATCGTGCTAAAAACACTTATCTAACTAGTTTCAGACTTCTGTCATTTCTTTTTCTGGTTATAAGATCCAACACTAAATAACGCAAATGTTAGGTGAGCCAGTACCCAAGTTTAAGCTTTAGTCTCACAAGTCCAATCGACGTCCAAGATTTACCCTCATGTATGCTGNCTGATTTCTGACTTTTGACAGGTGCTGGAATCAACTGATCATGTAAATTCGTGCAAACCTATAAGCCGAACCGATCCTTCTTACAGTGAAACTTTGCAGTTTTTGCACAAACTTAGAGCAGCATACCGATGAAGATAGATGCTGTTAATGTAAATTTTAAAATAACCATGACACATAATGCAGCAAACCCTAAGCCTAGAAGGTGATGAATGAATACGTATACATGCAATGGCCTATTGCCGGTAATATGGATGCAAAGTTACCAATTATCCCCATTTTTTGTTGGTGGTGTTTGCTTTACTCTATGCTGGGGGTGTCAAGAAGTCTATACACGGCTAAAAACTGCAGTTATTGATAGGAGGTTGTTGTATATAGCAAATAACTGAAGAAAAAAAATAGATTCCAAAGTCGTAAGTCAGTTGATCGGGGTTTTACACTTTCTAACACATTGTACATTGATAATACAGTTCTCAAGTATTCCATTTTCTTTCATTTTGTTAGATGGAGTACTTTGATATTTGGGGCGGGGGTGGGGCGGGGTTACATGTACAGAATTGCATATTCAAAAAACATGCCTTAACCTGTGTTTTCTTTCAATAAAACAGAGATCACAACTTGGATTGACTACATTATTTTCTATTGGTGGGTTGGAAATAAACATGTAATTTCTAAAACAGAGATCACAACTTGTATGGACTGCATTACTTTTGTTGTCATTGTTTTTGTTCATTTCTCCATATGCCCCAATAACCTACACCGAATAACTTGCACCTGAACAACCAAAATTCTTCCTAGGGTTCAGGTGATGTTTTTCCATTAAAAACAGATTAACCAAACTCGAACAACCTAAAACCCAACTCAGCTGATGTATCTTGCTAAAAACACTTATCTAACTAGTTTCAGACCTAAAACCCAACTCAACTATGTCCTAATGATACCTTTTTCTTCTGTCTTTGATAGTTTGATGTATCGTGCTAAAAACACTTATCTAACTAGTTTCAGACTTCTGTCATTTCTTTTTCTGGTTATAAGATCCAACACTAAATAACGCAAATGTTAGGTGAGCCAGTACCCAAGTTTAAGCTTTAGTCTCACAAGTCCAATCGACGTCCAAGATTTACCCTCATGTATGCTGTATAATATTTTTAATTGAAGAATAAAAAGTGAAAAGGTAAAAGAATCTTCATACGACACCTTTATTTTCACTAAAAATGTAATATAGTTTGAGTTGTTACTTGTCAGGCGAAAGGCTCCCACAGGCGTTTTTGATAGAAAGGTGTGGTATATAGTTAAGCTACCTTGAACCATATGTTCTAATGATGGATATTGTTTGTTGTTTCAATTTTATTCTAGATCTGCTGTCCGTAAATGTTTGTAAACCCATAAATAAGAAGATTAAGCAATATTAGTTACAGCTTAAAATAACTCAAAGTGGCTTCTCTTTCACGCTAAACCTTATAAATAAGTACATATTTTCTTGGTAAAAAGACCTGATGACACATTCTTGGAGTCAAAATTTGTTGTAGAGGTTTGGGTAAGATCGTTTAACATTATTATGTTTTCGGTTACAACTTTCTCTTTTAGATCTTATACCGGAGCTTTGGGTAAGATAAATCAATGATGAGTAGCTCAAGTTTACCCATTTGTTGTTAATAGAGAGCCTTATCACAATATGTACTCATTCATTATTAGCAAGAATAATTTCACCAAGTGTAACTGTATTAGGTAACAACACAATGCTTATTCAACGAAATTGAAACTATTTCTAATGGAGTTCAGTACAAGTATGTTGGGGATAAAAAAAGGTATTTGTATATTTTTTTTTTTTTTTTTTTTTTTTTTTTTTTTTTTTTTTTTTTTTTTTTTTTTTTTTTTTTTTTTTTTTTTTTTTTTTTTTTTTCCTATTTTGTATACCATTTTTTTTTCCTTTTTTTCTCTTCGTATTTTGGATTGTATACCTTCTCGAGGTTTTGGTGCCTAAAATATAAGATAGGATTGTTTGGTGAAGGTTCAAATTAGATTATATTGGATTGTATACCTGCCCGAGGCTGTTGGTGGACATGCGAATACTTCAAGTTGTAGGCTTTCTAAATCATCTGGTTATAATCAACAATGTGACGCTCCGTGACAGTTATGTTTGGGGTCTATTTCCCATAAAAGGTCCTTACTTTCAGTTCTATGTTATTATTGACAATGTGACATTCATCCGTGACAATCTAAATTGTAAGTTCTATTCATGTCTGCAAACATATGTGGCAAATGTACTAAAGAACTATATAATTCATGGTCGTATAACGTGATGAAGTTGCTGGTGTACGTATTCTTTATACTGACATCAAATCTTTGTTTTCAATCGATAATGCAGAAAATAAATCATCTTTGCATATAAGGAAAATTGGCATTTGTATAGTAATATGTGTCTTTGATTTTGCGGGGCAAGATGCTAAGCTATTGGGCAGATTTTATGGCAACTATTCATGGAACATTTTTACCACATGTGAAGGAGTCTTTTAGATTGATGTCACAGATTTACTCAAAGATGAACTATCCGGTTCCAGTCATTGTGTAGCATTCGTATATACGTCAATTAGTGATTATTTCTTTAGGAAATAATGTTAAGATCAATGTTGGAGTCTTTCAAGTTATATGTTGTATGTTAGAATGAACAAAGGATCTAATTTGGAGTCTTGCAAGTTTTAACATAAAGGGAACTTGAAAACGATATTTGTTTGGTTGGTGCTTATGGGCAAGACAATATGATTGCTTGTATATTATTGATCAAATTGTGCTTAGATATTGTATCAAGTTAAGTTCTTTAGTTCTTATAAATGACGAGAAGTCATTTGAAAGTCAATACCAATTCTATAAGAGTACCAATTCATCGTTTAAGATGATGTCTTTAATGCCTGCTAAAGATGCTTCTTACTAACATTTGGTGTAGGTTTTAGTAATATACCCCAATATGAATGAGCTTGGCGTATACAATCAATCAAAATTAGAAAGGTAGGTTCGCAAAATGTATTTTGATTTGAAGAGAAGAGTGCTTATCATGAGCTACCACTTACTGGTTATTTTTCTTTTGACTTTTATGTTCTGCATATAAAGTGGTCACTGGTTACAAATTTGATTAAATAATTAAGTTTTTTACTCTTTACTAGGGGTTGGTAACTGCAAACAAGAGTCATAATTCGGTAATTGTATTCTCAATAAAGAAATTTAAAGTTCACTTAACTTATTTTCTTATGCTGCCCGTGTTGAACACAGGTTTTGAATTAGTGTCGATATTGATAGTAATACAGTTCGAATATGGCGATATAGTTTGTTGTAAGCTTTGTGGAATTCGGTAAGTTCTACCGCTAACAAATGTATTTACTTCAATTCTTTTTGGTTCCTTCAACAGCCTCAAAGAACAAATTGAAACTCGATCTCATTAGGATTTTTTCCGACATCCATTGAGCTATTCTTTTTCTTCAGTT
>LBNU01002370.1:8634-19015 GCA_014162995.1 Artemisia annua
ATGATACAAGAGACTGAAATAGCCTCATCCATGTTCATCTTGTGTTGTGTGAATCGACCAAGTATACTAAGAAGTTCATTGTATTGTTCCATGACAGGTCTAGAATCAACCATTTTGTAATTGTTAAAATTACTTACAAGGAACTTCTTACTTGATGCATCCTCAGCCATATACTTGGCTTCCAAGGAATCCCATAGTTCTTTAGAAGATTCAACATTCTGATAAATATCAAAAAGAGAATCAGACATACCATTGAGGATTAAACCTCTGCAAACATAGTCATCATTCTCCCACTTGCTTCTTGCTCTCATCTGTTCCATGGTAGCATTATCCCCATGATCTTCAGGAATATCAGAAGTGAGAACAGACACTACATTCATGCTTGTCAGCAGGAACTGCATCTTCTTCTGCCATCTTCTAAAATCAACACCTTCAAACTTTTCCAACTTGGAGAAGTTAGCAGCCATATGTCTCATAACAGCAGCCGTTGATTATCACTAAATAGTTTCTATTGATTGTTGGTAGTTAGGTGTTTCTGTGTTCCAGAACAGGGTAAAGATAATCAATGTAGTACCGGATATTCACTTGAAATCGTGGTATCACTTTCCAATAGAAACTATTCGACCCTATGCCTGGATTACACGAATATCTCTATGGGATAAGACCAAGTGATGTTCTTGTTTTAGGCACAAATCAAGAACAGAAGCGTATTCAAGTGTTTAGGGTTTATGTTGATCGTTCTTCATGCAGAATGTTATGATCTCTATTTATAATAGAGTTTACGCAAACCCTAGCCCATGGAATTATGAATAATTAACGGCCCATTAATTATAACATAATACTTTCCATAATAGTAGGATTCAGTGGTTAAAACGAGCAGCACTTTGAATCAGCAGTACTTTGAATCAGCAGCAGAGTCAGCAGCAGAGTCAGTAGTAGAGTCTAGCAGCAGAGCAGTAGAGTCTAGCAGCAGAGTCTAGAAGTAGAGTCTAACAGCAGAGCAGTAGAGTCTAGCAGCAGAGTCTAGAAGTAGAGTCTACTAGTATAACCACAATTGAGTCAGGGTGTTCATGGACCAAATGGGTGTACACTCCGTACCTCCAAACCCATTACCAGGTGTGAACTCATCCCTCAAGTGCACTAAATTTTCCAACAGACCACAGACCGTCTTGTTTACAAGAAAAGAAGAGAGTGGAGGAATTAGGTGGTTACTTTGAAGATGGGTACTTGAATGGTGAACTTGCCGTGACACGAGCCCTTGGAGATAGGCACATGAAATCACCCATTGGTAGTAACTCAAAATCACCTCTGATTGCTGAACCAGAGATGACCCAATGGGTGTTGAGCGATGATGATGAATTTATGATAATTGGATGTGACGGGATCTGGGATGTGATGTCTAATAAAGAAGCGGTGGACCTTGTTCGCCGTCAACTAATGCACCACAATGACCCTAAAAGGTGTGCAAGAGAACTCATAGATCAAGCACTACGGCTACACACAAGCGATAATCTCACTGCTATTGTGGTTTGCTTCTCTTCTCAAATAAAGCCTCCTCAGCCTTGGCGTCCAAAATTCAGAAGAAGCGGTCTGTAGACAGACAAGTGTGTTTCAAGACAACGAAGACCGGTGTTACTTAGAAGTCACAATTATTCAAAGTGGCTATAGTAGTATAAATCTGTTTACGGCGACTTCAGATGAGTCAGATAAAGTAGTCTGCTACGATTTTGTAATGAATTCAAATAATGAATGAATGAGTTATTTAGTTCCAATCATATTTGTTCTGCTGATGACCTTGTTAGCTTGTGTTAATTTTCATCTTACAGCGTTATATTGTGATTGAAATTACGTCATAATGTTGAAAATATTAGTAGTAGATGTAGCCTGTCAACCATGAGAATGTGTTGGTTCGATGTCACAGGCCTTTCATGGAACCAATTCGACTTCATGTTGTGTTTGGAATTCATTATGGTTCGGTTGTTTGTGGTGTGCAGAAAAATAACTAAGTAAATGGATAATAATAGACTTGAAATATATAAACTTGATAAAGGTTAAAATGTGATACAATTTCCTACGGTTTAGGAGTATATATTGTTTGTGAAACGTTGTGACTTATCACCAAGAAACACAACGTTTCATCCTAACCGAAATAACTGTCATAATAATCCTAACTGTCATACGGGGTGTTTGGTTTTGGGTTTAACCCATTCCAACCCGTTTGACCCAATACATAATACAATACAATAAAACATAAACTAACAACAGAAAAGTAATTATTTGTTCTACATTTCCTCCCTAATTACTTAATTGTTGTTCCTTCTTGCTGCTGAATGGTGCTTTTCTTCAAACAATGACAATAAAGTCATCACTTTCACTACTTCCTTCTGAGTTTGCTGTCTTGTACATTCCTTCTTCCACTTCCATTCCAGTCTTGATCCTTTTCTTGGGTGATTCAACTATGTCATCTTCCATATCTTCTGCATCAGGCTGTGGTTTGGTATCTGCAACATCTTTGCCATCTTCATCACTTTCTGCCTTTCCTTGCTTTGTTCTTAGTGCTTCCTCATAGTATATCTTCACCAAACTTATGTATTCTTTGTAACATTCTTTGACTGAATCTCTTTCTTCACTTGCTAATCCTAACAACTTAGCAACCATATCCCATTTGTTGTTGAAGGTGACATTCATGTAACCTCCCATCTCATCTACAATTTTGTACAATCCAAGCAAGTCTACTTTTGTCATCCCAATAGTGGGTGGCAATTTTCCTAATATGCACTGTCTCATAAATCCCATGTAAAACCATTCCAGCATCTCCATGAACCTTTTGCTTAATATTTCCCAGTTTGTGTACACCAATCTATCTATCTTAATCAGATTCAAGAAAGAAATGAGTCTAGGAAAGCTGTTTACCTTCATTGCATATAATGTTCCATTCAGACTCATATACTCTTGATCCATGTAGTCATGTTCTTCATTCTTATCCATGTTGAGATCTTCTAAACCTTTTATTAAAGAACACTCTTCTTCCATACTTAATGACTTGAAATAATCTTCTAAGAAACTGTTGTGTTGTGCAATTATCTCCTTGTCATCTTGATCTTTCATTTCAGTATCACCACTTGCATTACTTTCCCAACTATCAAACATGTATCTAATTTCACAAGAATCTGTCCCATAATCTATGATAAAACCTTGCTCTTCCAATTGTTCTATGCTTAAGACATTCAATGTAATTTCAGGAGTGTATAGAACATTAGAAATCAACAAATCCCCATTCTTAGTGCCTACAATTGCTTCTCCTACACCATATGAGAAGATAAATTTCTTCTCATCTTCTTCAACACCTTCTACCTTAAACCTTTTATGCAATCTCTTAAATAAATGTTTCATGGGAGACATATGATGTTTATAGGCAGAACTTATATACCAAATACTATTCCAACCATCCCTATCAGTTCCTTCTATCATATAATCAGTAAGTACATGAACCCTTTCTTGATATAAAGCCTTTCCTATTCCTTGTTGATGATAACTACTTAAATCATAATTCGAAGGGGGTAATAAGTTTCTTACTGTTTCGATTTCAGGAGTGGTAGGAATCAGTACTTGCTTTCGTTGTGGACACTTCCTACAAACATGCCCACGCTTTCGGCATATGAAACACCTTGGCCTTTTATCCTTCGATTTGCTTGATTCTCCCAATTCCCTTTTCTTGTTTTTCAATTTCCTTGTGTTGAAACTAATGATCTCTTCCATCTTTTCTTTCAACATCCTTTTTGCTTCTGGAGATAACTTCTTTTTGTTTCTGTCCCAAGGGGTAAAACTGTTTTCGGTTTCTTTTGGTTCTCGGATGGGGTTTTGTATGTGGTGTCTGATATCGGGTGATGTTTCTATTGGTTCCATCCAGGAATCAGAACTTGCGCTCTGATACCACTGTTGGTTCGATGTCACAGGCCTTTCATGGAACCAATTCGACTTCATGTTGTGTTTGGAATTCATTATGGTTCGGTTGTTTGTGGTGTGCAGAAAAATAACTAAGTAAATGGATAATAATAGACTTGAAATATATAAACTTGATAAAGGTTAAAATGTGATACAATTTCCTACGGTTTAGGAGTATATATTGTTTGTGAAACGTTGTGACTTATCACCAAGAAACACAACGTTTCATCCTAACCGAAATAACTGTCATAATAATCCTAACTGTCATACGGGGTGTTTGGTTTTGGGTTTAACCCATTCCAACCCGTTTGACCCAATACATAATACAATACAATAAAACATAAACTAACAACAGAAAAGTAATTATTTGTTCTACAGAATGTTCTGACAGATTGTGCATAAGATCTATATAAGTCTTTCAAAGATTACATACAATATCGTATGATGCATGAAGCATATTTTTCACAATGAGTAATTTGTAATTTTTCGAATATGACATACAATCTTGTGCGTGTGATAATTAGACATGTCAATCTTGTTGTATGTCATATTTGTGATCACTCTTCTTTTGCCATTCAGGAAAGCAAGTGGTCGTTCAAATCAACTATGAACACGCACGAAGAACACACTCTGTTTGAAGTGCTTGACGTATACATGAATGTGTCTTTTGTTGATCATTCTTGATAGTTTCAAGTGACTACAATGATTTTCTGTTACAGTAACTATTGTAGTTCCTATGGGTCACCTTTTCTGATGTTTGTTATGGTGTACGTGATTTTAAAGACTGAATCTTTAAGTGGCCTCTCTTGCACATCTTCATGTTTGTGATGGTGTTGATCGTCCGTTAGATATTAAAATTGGGTAACTGTGTAATGGATGTAATTTCTTTTGTGAAATAGTTTTCATTGAGATAATAGTAGATTGTGTCGGCGACCTGCAACTGATCTCTTAGACTTGATTAGGTTCTGTTAATAAGTTTGTTGGTATCAGCTAGTGATGATTTTCTTTAGCCTTGTATTGTTTGGAATACGTTGTACATGTATGTTCTCTTTTTCCGATTAGATTCTATAAAACAGTGTTAAGGGCTGAGCACAAAACCGAGAAAACCGAGCCGAACCGGAAAGCCGGAACGAACCGACCCGACCATATTTGGTTCGGTTTTGGTTCTATATATTAACCGTTTTCGGTTTCGGTTTCGGTTCAGTTCAACCCAAAACCGACATAAAACACACCTAAACCATATTTATTCGTTCTTTATCTTCTTTGACCTCTCATCTTTAGGAGCATTCTACATTAACAAAACTCAACAATCTTCATATGCTTCAAAAGCACCTTTAACCAACTCTAATGCATTGTGGAAAAATCCACCAAGACATTTTACATCTGAAAAACACCTAAAAGTCTTGCACACGATTTGCATATTCTACAGCATATTTAATAAGCAAAATCTGTAAATCCAAGACATAAACCACTGGTGTCATTACTATTAGATTGTTTCACTTTCATATGCTAAAAGCTAATTCAGGAACATAATACAGTATCATAGCAGATGCAAAATTTCTGGATTATTATAGTTCAACCAAGACAATTTATGGTTAACCTCTACCCAGGTAAGTAGTCAATTTCTGTATTTATTTCCAATCAAAATTTGTTCTTTCCATCTTTCTACACTCCAAAACTCTCAATGATAAACGAATGGTCCAGCATCCAAAAGAAGAATATATATCAGAATGACAATTATAACCCTACCATCTCAATTCATTGCAAGTTAATTATGGAGAAAATGTCGCTCAGAATTGGCTTCCATAGCCACCCATGCCGGGCATTTCCGGTGCTTCTTTCTCATCTTTTGGAAGTTCAACAACCACAGATTCCGTTGTAGTCAATAGAGACGAAACACTACAAAGATCAAGAAAGACATGTCAATAATTATAACCACAAAGGGTCTCTAGGGCCTGCGGGATACTAAGGTTAACTTACCTAGCTGCGTCTACCAATGCCGTTCTGATAACCTTAACTGGATCAATGATCCCTTCCTTTACCATATCAACATATGAGCCTATATCCAATAAACATCAGTATTAGCATTTGCATTCTTGGGTCATTCCGTTTATATATGTCATGTAACGAAAAGAAAAAAAGATAGGACCTTTTGCAGCATCATATCCAAGATCAGTGTTATCCTGCTCCAACAGTTTGCCGACAACAACAGCACCCTCGACTCCAGCGTTGCTAGCTATTGTGTGCACAGGAGACTTCACATACACAACAAATATACTGTGTTAGAAACAAATGTTCTAGAGAAAGGGATGAACTAAATTTATGATACTAATAATGGGAAAGAGAAAGGTATACCTTGAGAGCATTTTGGATAATTTGCACACCAATCTTCTGATCAAAATTGGCAGTGGGCAAATTTGACAGCTCTTTTGATGCATATAAAAGAGCAACACCACCACCTGCATACAAATGAATTACAAACATGTTCATAAAAAATGGTGAAAGGATACATGTGAAAGAGTTTAACTTACCAGGTACAATTCCTTCTTCAACAGCTGCCTTTGTAGCATTTAAAGCATCAGTAACTCTATCTTTCTTCTCGCCAACCTCTGCTTCGCTGGCTCCTCCGATCTGATCAAAAACAAAATTTATTAATTATTTCTAAGACAAACACAAAAACCGTCAAGCTTTAGCGCTAAAGTTAACCTTTAGGACAGCAACACCACCAGAAAGCTTTGCTAATCTCTCTTGAATCTTTTCCTTATCATAATCAGACGTACTTAATTCAAGCGACGATCTCAACTGTAAACAACACTTGTTAGGGTGATGAAAAATACAGACCAAAAACTGTGAACCCACTACTTATCGCAAAAAAAAATTAAATATTACCTGCTCGCATCTTTCTTCAATGGCTTTCTTGTCACCAGACCCATCAAGAACAACCGTATCGTCTTTTGATACAGTAACCTAGATTTTAATTTCTCAAATTAGCATAATTGTAATTAGTATTCAGCTTTGTACAGCTAGCAGTGAGCAAAGAGTAGCAGGAAGCCAAGGTTTACCTTTTTGCAGGTCCCGAGCATTTCTATTCCCACTTTCTCAAGGTTCATACCAAGCTCTTCTGTGATCACCTATACCCAATTTGTTACAAAGATATAACGCACCAGAACGCCATTATTAGGAAAACAAACGATAACAAATGAGCAACACATGAGAGCCAATATTAAAGACAAAGAAACTACCTCCCCTCCGGTCAGGGTTGCAAGATCTTGCAAATTTGACTTCCGGTTCTCTCCAAATCCTGGGGCTTTGATGGCACAGACCTATAGAATAATATTTCAGATTAGATCAAATGAGTATTTGAAAACAAGACAATTCTCATCACAAAATGATACCTTAATACCAGCACGAAGCTTGTTGAGAATGAGGGTGGCTAATGCCTCACTTTCAATATCTTCGGCAACAATCAACAATGGTCTCTGCTTCTGAAAATGCCACACACAAAAAATGAGCAAACTTAAGATACACAAGCAAGCCCTTATTGTCAGTTATACAAAATATTACTTACTTTCAAGGCCAACTCTAGAACTTTGACAATGGAATTCAAGCTTGAGATTTTCTTCTCGTGTATTAATATCAAAGGATCATCTAATTCCTGTGGAAAAATAGCATGACGGTTTTAATACCGATAAGTTGTATAGCATAATATGTAATGATAACAGAATGGATAACTAGATCAGATAGTGTCAATCCTTACACATTTTTGGTTATTAGGATTGGTGACGAAGTATGGTGAGATATATCCTCTGTCCAATTTCATTCCCTCGACCACTTCTAACTCGTTGTGAAGTGTTTTGCCATCCTACAGATATCATATAGCCACATTGCATTCAAGACCATCACAACATCTGAGACAATGATATACAAACATGCAAACTTCACAACACACTTACGGAAATAGTAATGACACCCTCTTTGCCAACTTTCTCCATGGCCTTGGCAATAAGCTCACCTATTTCTCGATCTCCATTTGCTGATATCGTCCCAACCTATTTATCAGATGAAAAAGACCATAAATCACATACCAGTCTGACCCACTATACTAATGATGGATTATTCAGTTGTACACCAGACAAACCTGTGCTATTTCTTCAGATGTACTAATCATCCTAGCTTTGCTCTTCAAGTGTGTGACAACGGAATCAACTGCCATGTTAATCCCACGTCTAAGATCCATGGCGTTCATTCCAGCTGCAACTGACTTGCAGCCTTCAGAATATATTGCGCGTGTGAGGACGGTCGCACACGTTGTACCTGAAAAATTATAACATTAAAGCTCCATGTTAACATTCAAGTAAACAAAAAGGAGTAAACAATATCAACAAAAATTTGCTACTAAAACTTATGGAAACCTTACCGTCACCGGCAACATCATTAGTAGCATTAGCAACCTGCTTGACTAGGCTAGCACCAACATTCTTAACCCTGTCTTTGAACTCGATACTTTTTGCCACTGTGACACCGTCCTTTGTCACCTTGGGGCCTCCATAACTTTGCTCAATAACAACATTACGACCCTTTAAAAAAACAAACAGAAAATTAGCCAAAATTTCCAAACATTCAGAAAATGAAACAAACCGAGATGCACAAATATTACACTAGTCCTATTTCACAAAACTTAATGTTTTTCACAATGTCCCACAAGGGGAAAAACATAACAGTTGCAATCTTAAAGACTATACAGGGGTGTTTGCTCATTGCATTTGAAAACAAACAGTTTAGAATAAGCAACTTTAAATAGCTTATTATCCTCTATTGTATTAAACACAATAAGCTATAAGCAATTACAATAGGCAGCTTAAAATTGCTTATTTTGATCACACATAATCAAATAATTAGTACTGTTGTACCAAAACCAGAGAAGCAGATGAACAATTTCATAAAAGCAATCCCCAAAACTCCATGATACTAGCCTAAGTCAATCAGTTAACTATGCAAAACATCCACATTCATATAAGCATAGTTTAAATGTTGTATCTTTTGCAATGAATAACCCCGGATTAAGGCTGCTATCCGAAGCGTTTTAAGATTTTTTATTAAAAAACTTTGTATCCAATTATCTCATTTTAATAGACAATCTAACAATAGACAATACTTTAATTAACAAATCGCAATTTATAAACCCGCAAATTGTCAACAATCACACGAAATATAAAAGTACAACAAAGAGAAAGCGAAAATGGAGATTACTTTGGGGCCCATAGTAACTTGAACAGCATCAGCAAGATCTTCAACACCTCTAAGCATCATAGCCCTTGCTTCAACTCCAAACCTAATATCTTTCGCCGCATAGTTTCGACTCCAACCTAACCTACTACTTATCTGAAAACAAAACAAAAAATCGCCACATCACATTTTAAACCACATGCATCCACTAATTATAATCAGTTTGAATGATCATTTAAAAATATATATAATATACCTGTTGAGAATTGTTCCTGAGGAGCCTGGAAAATGATAAATTAACAGAAAAAAAAAAAAAAAAAAATGTTAGTTGTGATGTTTTTAGAAATGTTATAAAGTTTTTTTATATAAAAAAAGATGATACCGTGATTTTGAAGCGAGATTGACGGCGAAGCGGTACATGACGGTGGTGGTGGTTTTAGAGAGAGAAAGTCGAAATGGTCAAATGAGAGAGAGAGAGTGACAAGGGGGTTGGTCAATAGAAAGTCGTTGAAGGGTTTAGGGTTTTACTATGGTTTTGTTTCTTGTAGCCAAAGACAAAGGTGACTTCATTTTCGGTTTGGCTTGGCTTCGGCTTGGGCTGTGGTTTGGCTTGGCTTGGCTTGGCTTGGCTTCGGCCTGAGAACCGAAATTTGAAGTAAATGGAACCGAGAATCGAACTGGATGTGGTTTTCGGTTCTGATTTGGTTTTTGGTTTCGGTTCTGACTCTTCAGGTATACCTACGTAGAAATCAGCATTTTGAAAAGAAGGAAATTCCCAAAAAGGACTTTTTTATTTTCAAATTCCTTAAATGATACAAACCCAACTTCTTTTCCCAATTTGGTCAAGTGCGATCGTGCGATCGTGCGATCCTATTAATTGTGAGACATGTGTCCACCTTTTTAATAATAAAGTGCACGGTTAGGTGGGTAATAAAGACTATATACCCCTTTCTCTCTCTCTCTTTTCCACTATCTCATTTATTTTTCTCACTCCACCACTTTCTCTCTCTCTTTTTTCCAGTCACCACCAATGATCCGCCATCACCACAACCACCACTATGTAGCGTTGTTTTCTACGGCTACTGGCCGCCACCTGCCATCGTACCATCTCCATCTCTATCATTTCTTCCGGTCACAACTTTCTTCTTCACAAAACTAATATACCAGTCACCACCCTCATCTCTATCATTTCTTCTTCACAAAATTAATA
>LBNU01002370.1:19222-42691 GCA_014162995.1 Artemisia annua
TTAAAAATATCCATACCTAATACAACTATAACACCAAGTGATTGACGACCTACAATTGTATCCGTACTGAGGACTAGAGACAATTACTGATAAATTATACCAGAAAAAAATAAAAAACACACATGTTAGTTGTGTATTTATTAGACCTGTTATATAAAGTTTGTTTTATTAGAAACATATAGATGATCCCGTGCTTCATCTGAAAGCGAAGTTGACGCGAAGCGGTACACTGACGGTGGTGGTGGGTGTTTAGAGGAGAGACAAGTCGACGAATGGTCCAATGAGAGAGAGCAGGTGACAAGGGGGTTGGTCATAGACCAATCCGTTGAAGGGGTTTAGCGGTTTTACTCATGGTCCTTTTGTTTCTTGTCAGCAAGCAGAAGGTGACTTCATTCATTCGGCTTTGGCTTGGCTTTCGGCTTGGGCTGGTGGTTGGCCTTGGCTTGGCTTGGCTTGGCTTCGGCCTGAGAACCGAAATTTGAAGTAAATGGAACCGAGAATCCCGACTGGATGTGGTTTCTCGGTTCTGATTTGGTTTGGTTTGGTTCTGCTCTTCAGGTATACCTAACGTAGAATCAGCACAACTTTTTTTTTTTTTGAAAGCAGGAAACTTCCCAAAAAAGGAACTTTTTCTAAATTTTCAAATTTCCTTAATGATACAAACCCACCTAACCGTGCACTTATTATTAAAAAGGTGGACACATGTCTCACAATTAACTAGGATCGCACGATCGCACGATCGCACTTGACCAATACTTGGGAAGAAGTTGGGTTTGTATCCATTTAGGAATTTGAAAATAAAAAAGTACTTTTCTGGGAATTTCCTTCTTTTCAAAATGCTGATTTCTACGTAGGTATGACCTGTAAGAGTCAGAACCGAAACCAAAAACCAAAATCCAGACCGAAAACCACCAATCCGAGTTTCGATTCTCGGTTCCTATTTTACTTCAAATCGCGTCTCAGTGTCAAGCCAAGCCAGAGCAAGCCAAGGCCAAACCCACAGCCCAGAGCCGAAGCCAAGCCGAAAACCGAATGCAAAGTCACCTTTGTCTTTGGCTACAAGAACAAAACCATAGTAAAACCCTAAACCCTTCACCGACTTTCTTATTGACCAACCACTACCTTTGTCCCTCCTCTCACCCCCCATCATTTGCCTTTTCGAGTTAGGTGGGTAATAAAGACTATATACCCCTTTCTCTCTCTCTCTTTTCCATTATCTCATTTATTTTTCTCACTCCACCACTTTCTCTCTCTCTTTTTTCCAGTCACCACCAATGATCCGCCATCACCACAACCACCACTATGTAGCGTTGTTTTCTACGGCTACTGGCCGCCACCTGCCATCGTACCATCTCCATCTCTATCATTTCTTCCGGTCACAACTTTCTTCTTCACAAAACTAATATACCAGTCACCACCCTCATCTCTATCATTTCTTCTTCACAAAATTAATATACCATATCCGACACCATC
This sequence comes from Artemisia annua, assembly GCA_014162995.1. Lineage (NCBI taxonomy): Eukaryota > Viridiplantae > Streptophyta > Magnoliopsida > Asterales > Asteraceae > Artemisia > Artemisia annua. Next base: position 20,696 of record LBNU01002370.1, read on the forward strand.
ACCACGGATCTTGTTTGGTAAACCCGAAAATCAAGATTTGTGACTTGTGAGTCACGAGTTGACTGACACCGGGTCAACAACGCGCGTGGCTCGGGGTTTTCTACCTTTTTCTTCTCGATCTACAAAATGGAGATGGCTAGAGTGGTGTTGATGGTTGTTTATGGCGCCTAGGTGGAAAAGAAGTGGTGGTGAGGTGTGTTTACGGCGCGTGCACCACGGATCTGAGACAAGGGAGGTGATCTAAGGGAGGGTTTATGGTTGTTTTGATGACGGTGATGGCGGTGTAGCTGCGGTGGTGGTGGTGGCCGAGATTTAGAGGTGGTGGTGAGTGGTGTGGTGGAGTGGTTACTGGGTTTATGTTTGTTGGGACTTGGGACAAATATATTATTAGTTGATTTATAAATGAGATGATTCGTTAGATCTGTTTTCCTTAACTTTGTAGGCATGGTTGCCGGAATCTGGAATAAAGTGAAAAGTCACACATTCGCACATTTAAGGGGTCGTAAAATCGCACATTTAATTTGCCGGAATCTGGAAATAAATTGAATTCGCACATTCGCACATTTAAGGGGTCGTAAAATCGCACATTTAATTTGCCGGAATCTAGAAATAAATTGAATTCGCACATTCGCACATTTAATAGGTAGCAAAATCGCACATTTAATTGACTTACAAAACTAAGGTAAATAAGTAATTTTTGTCTAGACACATGGGGGACAAGTGATAATGGGAGACAAGTCCTATTTGTCTTTACAAGTGTCAACAAACTAAGTGAATCGCACGATCGCACGTTCACACTTGACCAAATTGGGAAGAGATGTTGGGATTGTATTATTTAGGGAAATTGAAAATAAAAATGTCCCTTTTTGAGAATTTGCCCTAATATTATATAGTTGTTTGTGTAGGTTGTGGTAACAGCAGCAAAAGCATTAATAAAAAGTGTGATTTCATGTGTTTGCGGTCATTTAGATTTCGTATAACAACTAAAGCATAAATACAAACAAACGATACTTTAGTGGCTCCAAATTTTTCAAATTTGTAACAAATAAACAAGGCAAACTAATCAAAAAAACTAACAAAAATATCTTAGTCCATGTCCAACCAAAATATTAAAATCATATATGATTCTGCCGTTTGTTTCTACTTATTTTTTCATTAAGATTTTCTAGTTTATCTTAGCCTTGAATATTGAATAATTTTTTAATATTATTAGGTTTCGATTAATTATAGATTTGTAGATGTCTCAGTGGACATAAAACTAAGGTTCAATGTGTTGGAATTGAAAATTTCAAGCGAACAGAGCTATAGGTAACTTTTGTATCCAATGGAAAAAAGTTTAAAATTTGTCTATTAAAAATCCTTCTTTTTAAATTGTGTACCGAGATCCGAAATTAACCAAATCTAGTACCGAAACTAGAACTATTGGGCCTGGACCGGTTCTGTGCCAATTCGATGCTTCGGTTCTTATGCTCATTGCTACATGTGATTTAAAAATACTAACTTTTCAAATAGTTATGGGTTCAAAGTCACATCTAGAATATCTACGAGAATTTTGTGGTGTATGAAGTGTTAGATAATTAGTTTGTCTCTAAAAATAGCTTGATACAATAATAATGACAATACATGTGCAGAGAATGGATCCAATAAGAAGAATAATTAAAATGGGAAAGGTAAGAAGAAATTCTAGCCACACAGTTTTATTTGTGAGGGAAAATTTGAATAAAAATGCATCCAATTTTGTAGCCACACAACTTGAATTGAATGCTACAAGTTCACAACGAAGTGAAAGAACAACTCAGATTTCCAGTTCACAAAAACAACAAAAATTGCATGTTTACAAATAAATATAACTCAAATTACTTTAAAATCTAAAACAATCTTGGTAGCCAGCATCACTATTCTAAGAGCGCTACGTATTATCCGTCAAGTTATAGAACGTCAACTTTTACCCTATAGCATTCCTATAACACAAACTTCAAAAAATCTTCTCTAATAACATTCCTATAGCATACCACAAAACCCCCTCACTTTACATTGAAAAACCAAAAAACAAAACAAAACAAAACACTACACACAATCATGTGTCATACCCATAACATTCGCGCCTATAACACGGTACGGTGCAGTTTAACCGTGTTATAAGAACCAAATTCGCCTTATAACATGTCTATAATTTGCTGCACCGAGCACTCTAACAGCTACAAAATATCAAGAATTAAACATTAATGGTTTTTTTCTCAAAAACCAAAATGAACCACACCCCAAAATGAATTCAAGTCCCAAGTCCAAAATAAGGCCAAAAAGGCTTCAAATAACCGAACATGCCATTTAAAGCATCAACCAAATTATGTATTATGGACACAAAAACCAAAATGATACAGTTCCACTAGTGTTAATAATCATTCTCCACAAACCACACACTTCCTCTCAGCTCCAACCAAACTAAGCGTTAGAAAAAAGAATATAATAAACAGGGGCAAAAATGAACCCATACTTAGAAAACTAGGCCCCAGCCATTGATCGAATGCACACATCACACGCCATACAAATATACAAACATTCACAAGCAAATTAATGGACCAAAACATACAACTCTGACATTCTTTATCATCCAGCCTCTAGTCTTGGATAGGAGCTCCTGTCCTTGCTTGCGATATACGGTTTGCGTATATTGTTACTAACCGCAACTGTGTACTGTTAAGACCTTCCAAATGCGGCAGGAAGGCTTTTCCTAGCATTATATAGATATCCACCAGGCAAAAAACAACAGTCTGCAAGTACAAAACAGTAAAGATACAATGAACCAAAGAATCAGGAAATATTGATTTTTGCAAGACGGACAGGTCAGGCCGTCAGGGGATTGTTGGGTAATAGGTGAAAAACTGGTCTTTATGGTATAGATTAAAGCAGAATGGGTCAGGTTCGATTACACAAACCAGATAATGACAATAAAAAGCTAATTTTGTTTATGGGCTCCATTTTAGAAAACACAACACAAATCAGCTAACTTGGCAGTAAATGGGTAAGATTTGCAGCCTCTAAGAAATACTGATGGAGCTAATCAGTAATTTACCTTGCGAACATCGGCACTCTGGTTACCAAAAGCATCAAAAAGAGCAGGCAAAAATGATTGTAACTGAGCCGTTAATTCCTCTTGGGAAAGCCTACCCACAAGCTGAAGGGAAGACAAAAAATCAATAAATATAGTATAAGAAAATGAGCATTGAATTATATTAGAGAAATAAATGAAAATCCTTTTTGACAGGATAATATAGTGGTAACATTTAGGATGTTTGGTTTATTGAGAATTTACCTTCGTCAAACAGTTTATACATGTAACAAGAGTTTTCTCATCTTCAGTAACCAATAATGGGACGATAACCTACAAGGTCCGAACACAAAAGGTGAAGTCATAGTGTGAATGTTATCTAAAATAACAATTCTGCAATATAGAATAACTTACACTCAAACATCTGAAAGGATCGTACTGAGAAAGAACAGCATTTATGCAATGTTCTGCTTCATTTGATACCTGCATTTAAAACACATTATCATACGACACGAATGTTCTTGTTCACAAAAAAGAATTCAAAACATTAAATGGAAAAAGAAGTGCCAAATTCGCTCCTAAAATTCTACCGACGAGAAGAACTGTGATATCCATTGAAAGAAGCAACGGTCAGATAGAAACTTACTTTTTGGAGTGTGTCCTTGGTAACATGTAGTAATTTTTCAATTACAATCTCTATGGAATCTTCCATGGTATCTTTCTGAAAGAGTTGGTGGATGAAAACTTTATGTCAGAGAAATGAGCGTGCAAATATCAGAACATAAGCATCAATGAGCATACCTGGTTCTTCAACATTTCAGCTACTAACGAAAGAGCAAGCTCCCGAATTGATGAATCAGAGTCATCCAAAATCTCAAGCACAACCATCAAAATTTGATTAAAATACTGCATACATATCAAACATCAAAAGTATATTAGTATAATTTGTGTCACAAGTTGATATTTGCTACTACATTTCATGCATTAATGAAGAATTAAACAACCTTGGTCCATATGGAAGAATCATTGGCCACAGAAGCATCAATCAACTGCTGAAGGGCATTACGCTTGGTTGCGGTATCACATTCATCAGTCCCGTTAGAAATCTACGTAAAGAAATAAGAATATGTTTTATAATGTTAGAGATGTATCAATAAAGTAAAATGTTTACTCTTTTAGAGCATAAACTCACCATATGAAGGACTTGAGGGATGCTTGGTCTAGGATCGGGAGAAGAAGTGACCTTCCGAACTGCAAGTTTTGAAAGACTGAGTTCCAAATCAGGTGCACCCTCAATATCAATATTACGATTAACCGGAACATGTTGGTTATCTGAGCTAACTAGTCCATTGAGACGAGGTGTTGAAGCAGCCTCCATGTTAGTGTTGCTTTCTAAATATTCTGACCACTTTGAATCCTTAGCATTTGAGTTAAGTACACCATTATTGGAACCAATATACAGACTATCCTCACTTCCATCTGGTGCTGCTCGACTTGTGATCTGAGTGGATTCTTGGGCAGAACCCGGACCCCATTTCTTACCACTGTCACTATCAATGGAGCTGCCAGAATATCTACCAAACATGGGAGTCTTCTTTGACACTGCAATGTATCCTTCTTCGGAAGAAGTCCCAACAACATCATATGGGTCATAAGAGGATTTGGAGCGTTGTCTGTCTTTCTTCTGCTGCAGATAATTCATCAAATCCACTTCTATACGAGGTGTATGTTGCTTAAGTGCCCGCCTTAAAGAATTCTGTTCTTCAACCGATAAACTAAGAATATAATTCAAAACGGATGTTGAATCAAAATGAGAGTAGACAGATATGATACACGTTATAGCTGCTTCCTTCAATTTTGTATTTTTGTCATGAACTAATGGTGCTAATTTAGCAAGCCATAATTTTAAAATCCCACTGTTGCCAGCACCCTCGGAACTTGTCCCATGTTTATTGAACGAGATGATGGCAAACTCAATTACAGCAAGTTTTGCCTTTGGGGAACGTTGTTCATCTAAGGAACGAAGCAAAGCTGCCAAAAGAGAATCTACACCATACGTTTTACCGACAATATCTAAAGCTGTTGAACATGGCTGTCTTACTACTTCCTTTGGATCGATTAACCGAGAGAAAACGTGTGGTAATATTCTCTCCATGTAACTTTCGAACGGTCTTCGACAAGCTGGAATGATTTCTGCAAGTGTTGTAAGAGCTGCTTGTGCCACTTTATGGTGTGGATCATCCAAATGTTGGAAAAATAACTTCATTACTTTCTCAAAACTTTGTACAACTTCTTGAACACCTTTGGGACCTTGTTGGAGTAATGAACGAAGATAATTAAATGCAGAAACCCTGGCATTCCAATCTGAACCAGATTTAAGACCCTCACTCAAAGCATCGTTTAAAGAGGCGGGACCGTCAGTATAACTTGACATCTCACCAGAAGAAAATTGGCTCTCATCAAAGCTCCTGCGTCTGTTTGAAGCCATTCGTCCCGGTACATTCTTTCTTGATAATGGTCTTTGAAAATTTGGTACATGATGACTATTATGTGAGTGTGAATCTCTGTATGGTGTTTCTGAATACTGTTGTCTATCAGAATGTAAATTTACTGATCGTCTGGCTTCCCTAATATCATTGTTATCATCAGAACCTCTTCTTGTTGAGTAAGATGAAAGTGATGATAACGTCTCGTTCCCGACATTACCACGATATGAGTGCTTAGCGGAATCCCGTGAAGCCTGAATCTGGGTGATGATGTCAGACAAGCCCAAACCACCATTACGGTTGTTACCTTTTGAGATACCTGAGGTTGAATCTAACGATAAAGCACTGGCGAGGCTATGGGAAGCAGGAGCAGCAAGAGGCAATGGCGGGTCACGAGAAGAAGGTGGGTCCACTCCTGTACTAGCGAAAATAAAAGATAAATTTAGCCAATCAAAGAAACTTTTTTAACTTATAACAAGAGTCAGTTGTTACTTAACATTACCTAGATCCAGACTCGAAGATCTAACTCTCCCAGAATCTAAACCTCTAAGCATGCTTTCAATGGCCGTAACTTTCTGTTTGCTAGCATGCAACATGCTTTCTAAGCTACGTTCTGTACTCTTGTTTGTGGACTTTGCTTGTGATGAAAAAAGCCCAGATGAGAGAGAAGGCGCCGACACAGAAGGTAAGCTCGCATTTCTGTCCATTGCAACAATAGCTGAAGTTCCATATCCAGCTAGATTTGAAGACGTGGAATTTTGAGTATTATGTGGCGTTTGTGAGTTTCTGTCACGAAGTGAAGGTGAAGCATGTCGTCGGTGCATACCCCCATCCTCGTCATTTATTATCTGCGAATACAATATTTTCTTATTAGATGAGAGATGGAAGAGGGAGTATGAGAAGCAGATCGTTGGCAAGAAAAAACAGCATACCCTTTGAATAACAGGGTCAAATAATGAAAATAAACGCCTTGAACGATCAGGCCATGTTCTGGAAAACATTCTGTAGCATGCTCTAGCAGTTGCCCGTACCTGATGTGATTAGATGTTAATTACCTATAAGGCTATAAGAAAAAGAATAACAGCAATAACAACAATGATAATACACCTCGCTCATTGCATCTCCCACGCAGCATTTGATAAGGTCTTCATAGAGGTCAGCTGATCGTTGGATCTCAGGTGCATCAGCCCAGTATTCCAGAATCAACAAAGCATATTCACAACATCTGTAAAATTGCAGAATGATATCAGCACCAGTGATATAAGATCACGGTAATGCCTCAACCATGCTTAGAAATGAATTGAAACCTGGCACGAAGTATCGAACTTCGGTCATGTTTTGCAGTTTCAGCCACGCGAGGAAGTATCCGTGAAACTTTGCAGTTACGCAACATCTGAAATACAAATGAAGAGTATGAAGTTCAGAAGTTGTTTACAGAATGGATAAGATACAGGATACGAAAATAGATTATATACCGTTTTTATGCAGTTGTCCGCAGACTCTGCAATTACAAGTACGGTTATAACGACAAGTTTGAAAAGTGCCTGATTGTCAAATAAAGGGTCAGAAGGGGATTAGGTAAGTTAGGATTTCTTATGCAACAATATACGTGTGTACTCACAGGAATGAGCATCTCTGCAATTGCCTCAAAGTCTCCAAGCAGCTCTTTGGATAGAAAGTTCAATAAGTGGCAAGCCTAGCAAGAGTTGTAAGATACAAATTTAGATGCTTTATTGTAACACACACACACACACACACACACCCACATTTGTCAAATATACAGCCAGACATCATAAAGTCAAGATTGTGTTTATCCATTCCAAAATTCAATCTCTTCTTCTCATGCACTGCAGCAACGGTACCAAAGAGAGAAAGACACGAAAGTATTTTAAGGTAAGATATTAAGATATAAGCAGTTGCAGCGTACCTGCTTTACTATGCTAGACCTTCTATCAGCTAACTGTGTTGTTAGAGGCCCAACAAGCTGCTTTAGAAGTCCACGGAAACAAGGATAATCAATTGCACCTGGCATGACAGATTGAAATGAAATATAACCAAAATTAGCAAAGTGGCAGTCTACTACAATTTAGTGTTAGATTAGAAATGTTTCTTCTTAGATAAAATAAAAATAAAAGAGCACCATACACACCTCCAATGACAAGGCCTTCAACTCTTTGCATGGCTCCAATGCGGTGGGACCAATCTTTCTCTGGAACGAGGATTGAAGCAATCTTCTCAAACTCACGGATCAGTTCTTTTTCTGAGTAAACTCTAATTGGGTCTACGGGCTTTTCAGTGATGTCAGTATCCCCTAAAATATCAATACATCATTACAAGGAAAGAATGCATCATGACACTGAGCAAGACAGTCACAAAGATGTAATTAACTAAGCATAATCTAGAAAGAAGAATCTGACAGAACTTGAAGTGGCTGAAAAATATGTCCAAAAATCCGATAAAGATATTGTTTGCATAGTAAAATTCAAAATACTAAATGTTCAACTGCATACATTAAATGAAAAGTGCATAAATTTGAAGAGCATATGAATTAATAGATCATAATGTGTAGAGGAGCATTACAAGACAATAATGAAGTATAAGCTAGAATTATAGAACTATCTAACCTCCAAAAACGGACGCTTCACGAGAGGAAGGCTTAGCCTTCGGGCTGCTTCTTTTAGGATTATGATTAGAGGGCTTGGTAGGAGCATAAGTATTAACTCGTATATCTGAAGAGCGTTGTTTTGGTTCAATTCTTTCTAATCTGGCATTGATATCTTTTACCTGAAATCAGCTCAAGTTAGAAAATATAGTTTCACAGAATAGGAAGAGAGGGGTTGGTAGGGGTGGGGGTGGGGCGAGGGATCAAATTATCAACTAGATTGATCGACACCCAAAGATTCTTAGATTTACATTATTTTGTGAACAAAGACATGGTAGAATGTTATATGTACCAGACCTTTTATGTCATTAAAAAGGTAAGTGTGTAGAAAGCTTCAATAGTTGAGCAGATATTGCTTCTAGGTCTATAATTTAGGTTGCATGTGGATTTAGCATAGAAGTTTATATAATCAAATGCTGACGTAGTCAGCATTGGCCCTGCTATATACACCCATCTTTGTGGTAAATAGTACGCAAGCAAGATTGCAAGATATATGACAGGTAGATGTAAAAGTAAAAGAAATGAACAAAAATGTTAGCCCAGACAAAAATACCAGTGATGATGGAAGCTGATGGCGCAGGAGTTCTTCACGAAATTGAGGCCCAATTTGAGCATACATCTCCTGCAGTATAAGTAAGATGCCAAAATATAATCTATTTGAAGAAGATTTACGGAGCTAAGAAGACACTGTTTGATCACTAATGCTTTTAATTTATGTACAAAAAGAAGCACTTAAGCAGCAACATCCCATCTAAATAACATACAACTATACAAGCATGCAGCCCAATGCAAATATGGTTTAGAGAAATATCATGTAAAGAAGACTCATGGCCCAGTCGCCGGTCAAGATTCGTCTTGATACTAATCTAATCAGGAAGCAGCTATTACTTTTATGTAAGATTGAGCAGGAGCTATTAGATCAGTTAAGCAATAATAACTCCCCCTAAGGACAAGGTAGTATATAATTTTAACTTCGAAATTCGAAACAAAATATAAAACTTTGCTCGAAGTCAAGAGGTGTGAACCACTGTATAGATAAATCTTAATCTCTATGTGATCATCACGAAATTTCAGGACATTAAACATTCATAATTTAATAGTCAGTTTAAGCTTGCACTACCAGTGGCGCAGCTATTAAGGGGCGGGGAGGGGCGCCCGACCCCCCGAAATTTTTTTTGCGATGTAGGGGGTATATAGTTTTCGTGTAGAAAAATTTCGGTATATTCGGTTTTGACCCCCCATTTTAATTGTGAATTTTTTTTTATACATTAACCAATAAAATTGATTCATTACATTTTACATAAGCCCATCTACCCAAGCCAAACTAAAATCCATTAATAAACCAAATCCAAAACTAAAATCCATTACTTACTTAGCCCATTAATAAACCAAATCTCATTAAAATAATAATAATAATAATAATAAATAATAACGGAACAAACCCTCCCCCTTCGAAGTCGACTGTCGACCCTCATCTCCTCCCAAGTCCCACCAGGTTATTGGTTTTTAATAATTTTTTTTTTCAATTAGGTTATTAGTTTTTTTAGAGTGAATTGTACGAAGAAAAAAGAAAATTGTAGTCATGTTTCCTTTTCAATTGTAGTCATGTTCCTTGGACTTATTTTTAACAATTTCTTTTTCAATTAGGTTATTGGTTTTTTTAGAGAATGTGTGTGAAATGGTTTAGTATGAGACAGATTTATACTTTGTCCCGACCCGAATCGAATCACCGACCCGAAAATATTACCCGAAAAATAGCGTTAGGAAAAAAAATAATTTAGATCCCGACCCCCCACTGAAAATTTTCTAGCTTCCCCACTGTGCACTACGACATCATAACCCTTAAACCAACTATTGCACAGATAGCTAACTAACCTCGATGCATAATATAGCAGCTTCTCTCACGCCTGGATTAGGATCGTATAACATCTGTAATATCTGCTCATATGAAGATGAGAGGGGAAGAGTGTAAGCATTAGTATGCTTTTTGCATGTTAAAACTATCAAACTGAAAGCCTTGTTAAAAACTAGCAAACAAACAACGTACTGGAGGAAGAATAGCACGTTGCAGGGGTAGCTCTGTAGATGCAAATAGACCAATAGCAGCTGTGACAGTTTTAGCAAATTCTTCTCTAACTCTCCAGCTTTTATGAGTCCAGGCATTAGATCCAGCTCTTTCAACAATAAGAGTTGGAGAAGAAACCTGCACCACGACCAAGGGACAAGCTAGTAAGCTTTTCAGAATTTATGTTTTGGTGACCATTGAATAAAAAGGCTTTTGCACCTTCAGTTGAGCTAGAATACAATTACTATAAACAAACAATATATATAGTCACCATAAAACTAAGTAAAGTGACCTGCATATTTCAGTACTGCATCTTGAATGCACATCTATTTACTAATAACTCCTAAAGCCAAAACTCACATATCATAAGACTAGTGAAGGGACTCTAACGCTGTTGTATTTTGTCATCAGTACAGCTTAGTTAAAATGCTTGTAACTAGTATAAGCATAGAATGCCTGGGAAAAATTTTACTGCCATGATGGGTAATTTTAATTGATGTAAACTACTCCTGCGTGACAAGAAACTCAGAAGGTCACCACATCGAGTGACACAGACAGCCTCCTATAAATATGCAAGGAAAATGCAGCATATAGAAACTTTCTTCGTGAGCCCTCGAACCATCAAACATAAACACAACGTGCTTCGAATTAATAATGAGCAACAAAACAAACTCTAATTACAACCACAATTCTATTACACAAGTAGAATAAACTTATTCTGATAACAAGACCATAAATGAGCTCAATGTACTTCAAAAGTTACAGTGCTACAGACATACAACCCACTCGCCAAGTTCCATTTCGCAAATCACAGCTAAATATCTTACACAAACACTACTTCCGATGTAACACATTTCAACTTAATCTCATCTATACACCTACTCCTAAATTCATAACAGCCACATTACACCCAAATTAAGGGTGATCACGGTCCAAAAACCGGACCGGACCGACCAAGACCGGACCGGACCGAAGACCGAGAACCGGAAAAACCATAGACCGAGACCGGACCGAATGTGGTCGGTCCGGTCTCGGTCCGGTCCGGTCCGGTCGGTCTTCGGTCGGTCCGGTCCAATTAGGCAAGATTTGGCAAGTTTTTTCGGGTTTTTGGTCGGTCCGGACCGGACCGGACCGGACCGACCGGACCGAAGACCGAATTAGCCAAAAAGCTTAGACCGAGGACCGGACCGAATGTGGTCGGTCCGGTCCGGTCCGGTCGGTTTTGTCGGTCGGTCCGGTCCATCCGGTCCGTTTGCTCAGCCCCAACCCAAATTCAACTTTCTAGGAACTTAGCCTAATATTACTAAAAGTCTAAAATCAAAACTACCTACATCCGCTAAAGACCTTCAACAAAACATTTCATCAGTCAACATGCATTATAATATAATTCAACACTTAATACATGTCACATTCAAAACCATTGCAATAAAACGCACACGGTAACAGTAAAATCTCAAATTAAGGTCATAACAAAAGTAAGGTCATGACTCATGAGAGACACATTACAAAAAAATCCGAAATCATATCGCAATTGGCTCTCAACGAAATCAGCCTAAAAATACTAAAATCACAGTCGACTTCCAAAAAATCCACCTAAATAACCAATAACAAAAACTATAACTACCTATATCCATTAGACCTTCAGTAAAATGTTTCAATATTCGACTTATCTCGAGTTATATCCTGATATACGAATGCCAAACAGTGACAATAATTCAATACCTTAAGTCATAACAGACACATTACACCCAAAATTTGTGCCAAAAATAATCGAAAACGCAATCAACTTTCAACAAACTTCATCTAAAAATACTAAAACCAAAACACACACTAAAACACCGTAAAAAACACACACTAAAACACCTTCAAAAACACACACAGAGTCATATACTCTTATGCTGCATTTTAAGCAATCAACTTATAATGAAATATGCCTAAAACTCTAGACCTTCAGTAAAATGTTTCAATATTCGTCTTATCTCGAGTTATATCCTAACCGTAACACCAATTCAATACCTAACAGATCAAATTCAAAATCATCAGTTCAAAAACACAAACACCAAACCTTCAATAAAATGTTAGTTTATTCGAGTTATATACCAAAACCGCTATCAGATACTCGCAATCGACTTTCAACAAAAAACTACCTATATCCACTAGACCTTCTGTAAAATGTATTGATATTCGACTTATATCCAGTCATATCCTACCATACAAACACCAAACAGTAACAATAATTCAATACCTAAAACACACTAAAACACCTTCAAACACACACACACAGAGTAATAACAGTCTACCTGCATAAGTAATCAACGGTCCTGTATTGAGTGTATACTAAGCAATCAACTTTTAACGAAATACTCCTAAAATTAAAACTACCTATATCCACTAAACCTTCAGTAAAACATTTCGCTATTCGTCTTATCTCGAGTTAAATCCTAACCACAACACTAACTCAATACCTAACAGATCAAATTCAAACTCATCAACAATAAACACACACACACTAAAACACCTTAAAAACAAACACACACACACACACACATTAACAGTAACAACTAAAATGGAGCTACTTAAATCCACTAATCCTTCAATAAAATGTTAGATTATTCGCGTTTACCAAAACCGCTATCAAATACTCGCAATCCCTTTCAACGAAATACACCTAAAATTAGAACTACCTACATCCACTAAACCTAACACACACTAAAACACCTTAAAACACACAGTAACAGTAACAATAATCAACCTGCATAAGAGTAATGAGCAATCTTCTAGCAGCATCTCTGACAGAATACGCCTAAAACTAAAACTACCTATATCCACTAGACCTTCGGTAAAATGTCATATCCTAACAGTAACAATAATTCAGTACCTAACACACACTAAAACACCTTCAAAAAAACACACTAACAATAACAACCTGCATAAGATTAATGAGCAATCAACTTTTAACGAAATACGCCTAAAATTAAAACTCGATATTCGTCTTATCTACACTAACTCAATACCTAATAGATCAAATTCAAACTCACCACACACACACTAAAAACACCTACAAAAACACACAGTAACAGCAACAACAATCAACCTGCATAAGAGTAATCAACAATCTCCTAGCAGCATCTCTAACAGGCTGCTTACTATCACCCAGCCTTTCAACAGTAGCAGGAACAAGCGCATTAAAATGAAGCTTCAAATGTTCACCAGACAACACAGCAGCTGAATCAAGCGCCATTAATCCGCCTTGCGAAACCCTAAAATTATTATTATCTTTCAAAAGATCTAGACACGTGTCCACCAGTGCGGTTACTTCGGATGACGTGAGGCTCTTTCTAGATGCTTCTAGAAGCTCGTGGAGACGCTCTACTCCTGCGAGACGCTCCTTTGTGTCCTTGGCGCGTGCCATTTCTAAAGCTTCTTCCATGGTGTACATGTGTGTTACGGATCTGGTCGGATCTGAGGGGGGTGAGTGTGGGAGGGTGGTGGGTGGTGGATCGACGGTGTGGATAGTGTCAGTGTGTGTGAGTGTGTGTGTGAAAGTGGGTGTGTGAGAGAGAGAGAGAGAGAGTGTGTGTGTGTGTGTGAGAGAGAGGGAGGGGTAGAGGGAGATGTCTTTTTTTAATTTTGTTTTGTGTTCGGTTTTCAATAACTTCCTGCTTTCTTTTCTTTTCTTTTACGATGTTGTATTTTTTCAAAACCGAATAGTCTATGCTAGTGTAACGTGTTCCCAAGTTGAGTAAAATGGATGAAATAAAGTGAAAGTAAAAAAGTTTGTGTTCTCTGGTTTTTTTTAGGAAGTAAAGTGAGATAAAGTGAAGTAAAGTGATTACTCCATGTATTTTAGTTATAAAACTTTTACTTCACTTTTAGGGTGAAAGTCACTTTACTTCATCTCTCTTACTTTACTTCCTCTTTCTTTCACTTTCATTCATTTTTTTTCTCTAGAAGACAGCGATTGGTACGCATAAATTTAAGTTGAAATGGAATAAATTATTACAATAAAATGAAAATTTATTGTTTGTTTTAAATTTTGTAAAGAAATGCTTAGTAGTTTATTTATTGGTTTATTTCATTACATTTAGGNATTTTACACATTTTCGTCTGCACTTACACGTTTTCATCCGTTTTTATCCGTTTTCGTCTGTTTTTATTACGTTTTTCTTCCGTATCATCCGTTTTTATTACGTTTTCGTTCGCTTGTATCCGTTATTGTCTGATTTTATACGTTTTACTATTAACTTCTACTATTCATTCTCGTATATATATATTTTTTGTGATTAGGTAAGTATACTAAAAGAAAACTTGACATTTTTTAAAAATGTTTCTGTATCGATTTTAAATCATGATTTTGACCATTTTATTTTCCAAATCATCAAAAGTATAAAACACGAAAGTTGTCTGGAATGATGTTCTACATCAAGACTCGCGAGATTTTAACCTGAAAATGCAATACGTGAGAAAAACAGACGAAAACGTTTAAAAACGAACGAAAACGTGCAAAACAGACGAAAACGTGAAAAAATGAATGAAAACGTGCAAAAATGAAAGAAAACGTGTAAAAACGGATGAAAGCGGATGAATAAGTAAGAAATCAAAATTTTAAGTTATTTACTGCGGAAAAGCGGATGAAAGCGGATGAATAAGTAAAAACGGATGAAAGCGAATGAATAAGTACGAAAACGTGTAAAAACGGATGAAGATGGAAGAAAAACAGACGAAAACGTAAGAAAAACGGACGAAAACGTAAGAAAAACGGACGAAAACGGAAGAAAAACGTAAGAAAAATGGACGAAAACGTGTAAGTGCGGACGAAAACGTATAAAATCGGTCGAAAATAGATAAAAGCGGACAAAAACGTAAGAAAAACGGACGAAAATGAAAGAAAAATGGACTAAAACGTAATAAAACGGACGAAAACGGTAGAAAAACGGACTAAAATGTAATAAAAACGGACGAAAGCGGAAGAAAAATGTATGAAAACGAGAAAAAATAAATAAATAAAATAAAATAAAAACATTATAATTTCGAATTTCCGTTAAAGGACTAACGGTCGTTAGTATAAAGGACTAACGATGAAAAAATATGCCACTAACGGTCGTTAAAAAAATGACGTGTCAGTCATTTTCCATATTCAGCAGGTAGCCGGTGACAATATTTACTATATCGTCGCAAATTAGCCGGTTTCAATGACTAGATTAGTAATAAAAAAAGTTTGTTACCTAGATTTGAAAATTTGTGAAAGTACGTTGCTAATATATGGCTTTTACCCTTACATTTATAACTATTAATTTCATTAAATAGCTATTTTTTAGTCTTCTTCATTCTATTACGATATGAAATCACGCCGGTGTAATCGACTAACGGCTAGTCTATTACGACATGAAATATCTCTGGTCAGATATACTGCGTTTGTAATAACACCAATGTAATGGACTAACGGTTCACTATCTTCACTTTTGCAACATTTTTTTTTATCAAATCATATCTTCACTTCAGAGTTGCATAACTTTTTTATCAAACCATCTAATATATCATTGGCGACCGCTCTCAATGGCTCGTCTATTTATAAAAGGATGAGCCCGTTGGGACCGGTCTAACAGTCGTATCAGTAACCACCTAACCAAAAACATCAAAATACATCACTTAAATACAAACATACATCACAATATGTTCACACACAAAACATTAATATTTGGTTCGATGGTGTGCTATTATGGATGACCAAACCAAACTACTATACTTATTACTTCACACGTGCAAAACGAAGGCGTAATAAAGAAGACGTGCGATGGAGGAAGGATGACGTGTTATCTCTATTATGGGCAATCTAACTGTATGCATTTATGAAAAAAGAAACTAGCTTTTGCTTTTGATAAATATGTTCTAAGCGATTCAAAGATTCCTAAATTACTCAAGCGAACTACGAAAATAAATTTGTGTGCCCACTTGAAATTCAACCAAAAAGAAATTCCTTTTTTATCTTATGTTGTATTCATGTTTGTATATTAAGTTTAGATTTATTTTATTTTTTTTGAAAATATATTTTGAAAGTTCATGGATAGATGTTTGTTTGTTACATTAAATCCTACGTTAAGAGGGTTGGGTGTGGTGGCACCCAACCCATGCTCTACGTTTCACCAAAACTGGCACCACCTGTTGAGTGCCACCATACTAGAGTGAGTGGCACTAGCATGCACAAGTGGAGGGGGAAAGAAGTTTGTTTGAGGGAAAATGGAAAAGAAAAAAACGGGTGTGTGGGTCTCTTTTAGCATGTTATGAGGGAGAGGTTTTTTAGTGTGTGAATGAGTTAAGTGAGCTGATGATATGACGCTAAGGTGACAAACTGTTATGTATAAGTCGGTGCCACCATACCTAGTACTCTAACAAAAAATGAGTTAACATTTTTAATATAAATATTGCTAATCTACTCCTAATTATCCTATATATCTAAAGCCCATGATTGGGAGGTGCACGAATGTGTGGCCAGGAGGGGGTGTGTTACTGTTATTTCGACTGTTCATGCCCTCTTGTAGCCTCTCGTAATTTTCCCCAACGGTTAGTAAATACTTACAAGTTATTACATACTTTAATTACCCACTTTTACGTATGACAAAATTTTTTTATTTATTTAACTTATTATATAAATCACAACGGTATATTGTGATTTAATGTTTGCTTAGAAACGATGCTTGCTCACACACCTAGATAGTCTAAATTATCGCGAATTAATATTTAAACGTTTATATTTATTAATATACGTTTCGTTTAAATACCGTACATTATTTATATATTTCCCGAGCCTACGAAAATTCTCGAGACTACCCACTAATATTATTGGACCGTAACCCGACCCATTAAACTTGCTAAATGGGCCTACAACACTTAACGGGCCACTTAAACCCAACTACTAACTAAACGGGCTAATCTATTTTTTTTTCTTTTCTTTCCTTGCTGGGCCGAAACAAACCCAAAAGCCCATCTGGGCATACCAGCCCAAACGCACCCTATTTATTTTTCTTTTCTTTCTTGTTGCCTGCCTCGACACACCCAAACGCACCCTATTTATTTGCGATTTCTATGAACAACCTATCCATATTATTACACGACTTGTTTCACAACCTAGCCAAGAGTTGGAAATGACAAATCCCGTTCGTTTTCATAATCATTTAATACCCTAAAACCACACAAAGTGAAACGAAGAAAACATGTGAATGAATAACTAAAAACGTGTCCTTATGCTTCCTAACACCTCATGAACTGACCTATGACATCTAAGATAACTCACAAGCTACAGTAGGTGTCAGAGAATGAACAGAGTCACTCTTACACATTCCATTTGTTGCTACCATTCGATTGGTGGAAGGAGAGGTGCCACCAATATACACGAGCCAACACACACACTCTTTGAAACTTATCAAGACTTCCAAACGACCTCAAACTCCCTATAAATACCTCCCATGCATCCACAGTTTACTACACACTCAAAAACATACCAAATATACTTAACGAGAGTTTTGCAAGCCAAGTTTGGGGACGAGAAAGAATACCTAGCGTACGAGTTGTAGAAGAGAACCAAGAAGGAACCAAGTGATCGTTGTGTACCTTGCTGAACCACGAAGTGAACCACATTGAACCTAGAACCTATCTTGAACCATACGAACCATTACACTACCCTTAAGAAGGCGAGGTGAGCCTTGAAACCCATTTTCTCATTTCATTATTTTATGTGAAGAACGAATAATACGTTTCATTTTAATCTTATTATACGAATTATACAAACATAACACATATATAATAATTGACGTTCTCATTATTTTGTACGTTAACAAACGAGTTACCTAAATATTCGAACCTAATATTAACGTTTACTTATTTATTTCGACACGTTTTGTAAGTCCCATGACCCATTCGTTATACTAGAAAAAGACTAGAAAATATTTCTAAGTCTTGAAACTGTTTTCAAACATAGTTTTTCCCGAACACTTTGGCCTCGCCATTTCCAAATTCAACACACGACCTTATATTTTTATGACTTGAACTCATTGTCACCTTGGTAAACAATCACAAGACACTTTTTATTCGAACTAATAAACTCATATGAATCATTTGCCCGACCCTTTTTGATTCGACAAAAACAGTTTTTAATAAAACTTATATAAGCTAACGTGGGCTTATAAGCCCAATAAGCTTAATTGATAAACTGGGCCTGAAAGCCCAAGTCCAATATTTTTGTACTTCTAAAATAAGTCCAAGACCAGGCCCAAACCTTTCATTAGCCCATTGGACCTAAAAACACTATTGGGCCCTTAACTTAGCTCGTTAAGGCCCAATAAGGGAAATAAGAGCTTTTTGGTGAAATAAGCTGTTGGAATAAGCTAATCTAAGTACTCTGAGCTTATTAAAAATATAAAAATGTTAAACTTTTAATTTGGTGATTTTTGGACTAAATTTGCAAATTATTCTAACCGAGGGACTAAAAGTGTAAACTTTAGAAACTTATGGTGAAAACTGTCAAACTGTATTTTTAGAGTTATAAACTGTAAATATTGAAACTTGTGGATAAATGTTGTGAGAAATGAAAACTTATAGGACTTATCTGAAATAATAATTCTTTTACATAACCATTAAGTTTTATATAAAAATATTGTGTTATTAATATAAAACTTGTATATATATGTTATATATAAAATTCGTCGTAAACAACGTAATTATTTATTAAACGATATGTTTATATTGCTTCTGTAGTAATCATCATCGAACATTTTACTTATAAGTTATATAAATATATAACTTTGTTTTTGAACTTTAGGCATTTAAACAAACACAAGAATTGTATATAACTGAACACATAACATTCGCGATATAAAACCAGATTTAGACTATCAACTGAAACTTGCATTATATTTTAGGTTGTGTGTGAAGCCGTTGCAAACATCGTTGAATTACGAAACAACAACTACTACTAAGGTGAGTTCATAGCCCACTCTTTAACTATTTTCCCGTGGGGGGGATACATGCTTAAAACTCGAACACAAGTCTTTTATACCGGGTATTGAAATACCGTCAGGCCAATGTTATTTGCTTAAGTTACTATTGTCAGAAGTCCCTCGATCATGAACCTTAATCACTTGAAGGGTGAACGTAAATAATTGTGGATAGTACTATTAGTGATTGACAATCCTCGTTTGGTTGTTGGAGAAAACACCAGGCGCACTTTATTGTTCTTGTAAATAGGTTATTGACAAATACCTATCTTGGGGGCTTATTATTACCATCATAATTTGCATTTATGATTGGCTGTCAATCGTTGAGTTTCATGAGCTTAAGGCAATAACAGGAACATTGATTTTTACTTATTGATTGCATATGATTATAATGCATTCTTAACTTGTGATTCAAACTCTTAAACTTAAACCTATGAATATCACTCAACTTTATGTTGACTTTAGCATGTTTATCTCAGGTAACTAAACAAGATGGATCTGGATAGCACGGAGTGGGCAATAGCATGGCATGGACTATAATAAACTACTTACTTTCTTTCAGAATAAAAACATGTTCTTAAACTCATAAACATGTCTTGTATTTCAGATAATTGGTATTTTAAATAAATTAAACTTTTATATATCATTTTGTGTCGTTTATTATAATTGTGACAAAGATCCTTGAAGTAATACCCCGAAAGTCTTCCGCTGTCATTGTTAAGTCTTCCGCTGTTATTGACAACTTTTGGGGGGGTGTTACACCTCTCCTCCACATATTTCCTCCACATTTTTTACTCCCTTCCCGAATTTTCTACACAACTAACTGAATCACACATACCACTTCCTTTCTTCTTCATCTCTCACGCCGCCTATACATTCGGATAGCCAGAAAAAAAGATCCACATCCATCACGCCGCCATCATACATCCGTTTAGCTGGGAAGAAAACATTAACAAGATTGCCCTAGTCGTCTTTTAAAGATCTGTAACATAAGAAAGGTATTACCTTAATGTCGGTTTCCTTATATGATTTTATACTTTAAATATTATTTAATCGAAACACTATGCTTGATTAATTATAATTCTTACTTTGCATTTGACCCTATATCTCAATTGATTATCCTAATTTTTCAATACCTGATTAATTATAACATTTACTTTCCATTTGACCCTTTATATCAATTGATTATCGTAACTTTTTTTTTTAAATCTAATTTAATTTCAGTTAATCAGTTAGTTAGGATTCCTGTTGGTAGTTTAATAATTATCAGGTTTAGTTTGAAACTAATGTTATTGATGTCTGTTTGGCAGGCACGAAAGAAGATTATACACATCATTAGCTGTATATTTAAGCTCCAATATTTGGATACTTAGGATTCTTACAGCTCAGGTATAATTTATTGGTTCTTCATATTGCGTGAATAGTTTTTTACAATTTGTATCAGTGATATGATTTACATTTTAGATGGTTCTCATTATTTAAAATTGTATACTGAAGTATTTAATTTTTGGGGGTTTTTGAAATCTATTGTCCTGCACTGAACCAAAATAAAAAAATTGATATATTGTTCGGATAAACTGCCAAGTTATTCGATGTCTGAGTTACTAAACATATAGGCAACCAATACTGGGTACATTACTTTCGTTTTCACCTTCATATGCAATGTGTGTTTTCTTAGGACTATCCAAACCGTTTATTTGCTTATAAGTATACGATTGATATGACTTACCTTAAGACTGAAAACCTTACTTACATAGCATCTATTGTATTAGTGGGGAGCAATGTGCTTTTACTAATGTATACGTTCACTAATGTCCTGCACTAAACCAAAATTTTAAAAAAAATAAATAAAAAATAAATAAAAAAAATAAATAAATAAATAAATAAAAACTTGATAAATTGCTCAGAGAAACTGGCAAATTAGTCGATATATGAGTTGTGAAACATATAGCAACCAATACTGAGATACAAAGGTGAAATTTCATTATATAAAAAAATAGTACTGTGATTACCGATATGACATACATCAGGTTAAGGAATCTTACTAATACTTTTTGTTACATCGACATACAATGATGCAGCGCCAGACAATGGTGCAAGGTGAATAGCCTTTTTTCAACATTCTTTGTATCACATTCTATTAATATCGTATTATATTTCATGAATTAGCTTCTGTATCAAATTAGGATCAGAGATGCTGGGTTTTTATCACTCAGAGTTTACATAATATCTACACCTATGTAACTACGAATCCCATAATTTAGCATATCTTATCATGGTGTACTTACTGTTCTACAATTATATAGGATTTCAACAATAAAATGTGGTGTTTGCTTATAGTAACATTATAGGATTCAATTTTTATATCACTGATTTTTTTTGTGCAATCAAGAATCCATGAGTCAATGTCATTTTGTACTTAATAACACATCTTAATAAGCTAAAAAGCTCATAAAATAAGCTCACACAAACACCCTTTACTATATTAGTTTTTATCTTTGTTAATCGGGTCTTTAGGATTCATTATTTTTTATGCTAAAAAGCAAGTACTTTTTGACATTCTAAATGGCACATGACAAATTCTATTTTCTTTTGTATTTACCGTGCAGGTACGTTGGATGACTTGATTTTTGAAGAGGGTGTCAAACCAGTGGGTACTGTTTTCTGTTCGGTTTGTCTTCAAAAAAAGTTTTTTTTTTTTTTTTTTTTTTTTTTTTTTTTTTTTTTTTTTTTTTTTTTTTTTT